>VCRD01007080.1:12733-23230 GCA_006783055.1 Trinorchestia longiramus
CTTAAGACGCCTGGTCTCGTCAGATGCCCTAAAAGTGCACCTCTTGCGTACCTCTGCTCTCACTCTATTTCAATAACTCGTCCCTTTAACGACTGAGTTGCTGGTCAAACTCAACGCGTACGACGTATGCTCACTTCAGATGCTCATTTTAACGATGTTCCATTTTATCCTTCTATTTTCTCTACTCAAGACCTTCGGATTTAAGAGCTCTGATACGGCGCACATGTCCAACACTTCACCACAAATTAATGATAAAGTGCATAAGGAAATCGTAACATTTGAGCGGATTGATAGCATCAACACATTCATGCTATAAATATTTCTGGCAGGTGTTCCACGTTGTCGGGTTGCAGCTCACAGGAAAACATTTAAGAGGAAGTGCAATAAAAACTTTATGCCACGTCTTTGCTAAAATAAAGATACTGACGCATTTTTGCGAAGCCGTCTTGTAATTTGACTCACAAAAAAAATCTTTAAGCCTGAATTTTTCACTTCCATGATGCTGCACATCTACATAATGTAATAGACAGTGTATCTCCATCTCCCTCCCTCCCTCCCTCTCTCTCTTTCTATCTGTTTGTGTTCGTTCCATTTTTTCATACCTATTACTGAAGAAAAATGAGTGAACTGAAATCAGAACGGGTATGCATGTATTATACTAGTAAGCATTGTAGTGGGAACCAACGGCGCTGGATCATTATGAAATACTAATTTTTTCCGTTTTTAGCTTTCTTCTCTTACATGGCCATGTTATTGGTAGATAAGGTACAGAATGGAAGTTCGATATATATTAATGAAAAATATTCAGACTCTGATAGCACCACTGGTAAAACGGAAAAATTTATTTTATTTCATATATCCTTAATTTAATCACTTTTAAACCAAAGAATTTCAGCGGGCACTACAGGGTGTCTCAAAAAAATGCACCCACCCTTTAACCTTTGCGAACATGATTAAATGTGATTAAAAAATCATGTTCGCAAAGGTTCGAACCTCACACCTGCAACACAAAGAAGACAGCATGTTAGCAACGGTTAAAGGGCGAGTACATTTTTTTGAGACACCCTGTATTTGGGCCATGTTTTTGGTAGATAACATACAGAATGAAAGTTCTGTATATATTATTGAAAAGTTTTCATTTAAAACACAATAGTTCTTGGTAAATCTTTAAAGCATTCATATTTATAATAATTTCAAATTAGTCAAATCTAAATCTTGGAATTTCCACGGGAACTACCTAGTTCCAACATGAACACAAGTATCAGGAAATGCCAGAAGGACACTAAATTTATTTTGTTGGCAACATATCGTAAAAATTCTTTAGTTCCCGTTAAAGCAGCCAGCTGCATATGCTGGTCCATAATATTGCAATCATTTGTTCTTAATCTTTGCCTTCAGCATTGACTTGTTTCTGCTCTATTGTTACATAGGCACTCATATTACGCATTTATATTAATGATATGCTGTTCAATTTTGCTATTATTCATATACAGAATGCATGCTGCACTGTAGTGCGAACGAAAATACAAAAATAACCATAATGCCACTCAAAAACATTTGAAAAGTTTTCAGAGACTTGTTTGCTTTCGTGTACAGTGCACACGACCATTCGCTCAATTTAAAGGTACATGCCTCTCACCAGCCGCAGATGAGTTTATGCAGAGTACTTCCCGTAATCTCGCTTTGCTCAACATGATCGATTATATTTGTGGTAAGTCGTCAAGCCTGGAAAAGAATAGAACCAACTCTCGTGCGTCAACTCTTATGGCGTCACACTGAAATTTCTATTCCTTGTGTCACCAAGAAAGCTTTAAACAGAAAAATAACCTGTTACGGCCTTAACTTCTTTGTCCATTGTCACGTTAAGCATAGATATAAAACTATTACATTAGTGTTTCATGTATTTTCCTAGCCATATCAGTTTTAAACTTACGGTTTACAATTGATTTCGAAAACCATAACCTAGGATGAGACCGAAATTTTACAGTCTGAGGGTCGTAAGATGACTGATCGACTTAGTGAAGGAATAACAAAATATTTAAAAGAGAATAAAATTCAGCTCTTGGTTGACAATTCACATTGCAGCACCGCATATTACAACAAATTTTCTGCAAGCTGCACATGATAACAGTCTCCGTGCACCATTGCACCAGTCAACAAGGACAACAAGAACCTGACAGCTCTGTCTTCACCAATTCACGAAATCAAATTGACTTGTAATTTCATGAACCTCCTGAGAACCAGAAAAATGAAAAAAGAGCTTGTCACCTTTTCAACACGAAGAGGAAGTGCTCGCAATTTTCCTGCTTTTCTGTGTCCGGCTTTCAATAAAATAAGCCTCGTTTTAGCTCAGTGGCTCCTAAGGTTCGTCTTTTCCAGCCCATTGAGCTTGTGCTCGAGCCTCCGTCATCTGACGCTCTAATTTTAGTGTGCTTGTCCCTCAGCCGTCGCAGATCCTTTTCATGATTCTGAACCAATTCGGAGACCGTTTCCTTCCTTATTTGATTTTCTTTAGAGTCTTCAGGTGCAGCATCAATGTTTCTGTTTCCTTAACGTCCATGCGCATATCTTTTTGACGCATTTCACATTTAGTGATCACTGAATCTGTGCTGCAAGTTGATCGGTTTAAAAAAAAACTAATTGTCACATTATTTAATTGATTTTAATTTCTATAATTTTCAATTTCACCTCTAGTTGTTCTGATTTTTTTCATATTTGAATTTTCTTTTTTTTCAAGTCTTCTGCAATCTTGATCCAACTTAGTTTTTAAGTCTTTCAATCTTTTACATATATATTTAGATTCTTTTGTAATATTCGTTCAAGATTTCGAGGTGATGAGCTCTTCATTGATTAGTTTAGCTTAATTTACCTTGTTAAAGTATATATCTGTGTGTGTCCGTACCATTACTTCCTATCTATTACTGAAGAAAAATTATTGAATTGAAATCCGGACGGGTACGCATGTATTCTAAGCATTGTATTGTGGATACCAAGGGCACCGGGTCACTATAAAATACTCAATTTTTTCTGTCATTAGCTTTTATTTTCTACACAGCCATGTTATCAGTACATAAGATAGAGAATAGAAGTTCTGTACACAGGGTGTCCACAAAAAATGTATCCACTGACCAATATACAGTTGCGGTCAAAACTAAGGGACAATATACATACACAAATCTTAATATCTTTCTAAGTTTTCATTGTATAAATATGAAATCTTCACATGTTACATGTGTTACATGTCACATGTGTCTTCATGATTAAAGTGACTGACTGCAATTTTTTGTTGTTTTTGTTCACTAAACTGCAATTTTCTGAAAATGTCCCTTAGTTTTGACCTCTGTAATTTGCGAAATAAAACTAATTAATTCTATAACTTTTACTGTATCCTCTTAAACTCTTTAAAAATTTAGTATGTCATTGGATGGCTTGAGCACTAAAACATGTGAAGATTTCACATTTATACAATAAAAAATTAAAGAGATATTAAGATTTGTGTATATTGTCCCTTAGTTTTGGCCGCGACTGTATGTATACGTGATACCGGAACCATACAACAGTAGGAGTTCATGATAAAAACCCGCTGATCTTTTTTTTTGCTGCATAGCAAAAGTATAAAAGCTAAAGAAATAAATCATAATTAAACTGTTGTATGGTTTCGGTATCCTATATACATATATTGGTCGGTGGTTGTATTTTTTGTGGATACCCTGTATATTGATGGAAAATATTCACGGGTAAAACTGAAAATGTATTTTATTTCATTGATCCTTAACTTTATCACTTTTAAAACGATGAATATCAACGGGTCCTACCTGGCCCGTGTTTTCGGTAGATAATATGCAGAAAAGTAGTTTTGAATGAAATGAATACAAAGTATTCATTTCAAACACCATAATTCGTTGTAAATCTTTAATACATTTATCTCTATCAAAATTTTAAATCAGTTAAATCTACAGCGTGGAATTTCCACGCTGTAGATTTAACTGATTTAAAATTTACTGATTTTACTGATTTTGATTTATTATAGACTAATGTATTAAAGATTGACGCTGAATCATTGTGCTTTGAATGAATATTTTTCATTAACATATATAGATCTTCTATTCTGCATCTTATCTACCAATAACATGGCCCAGTTAGTACCCGTTGAAATTACTCAGTTTGAAATAATAAAGTTAAGGATCTCTGAATTAATATATCGTTTCCAGTTTTACACGGGGTACTGTCAGAGTGTGGACAAATGGAGTATTTTATAGTGATCCGGCGTCTTTGGTATCCACAATACAATGCTTGTAATACATGCATACCCGTTCTGATTTCAGCTCAATAATTTTTCTTCAGTAATAGATAGGAAGTAATGGGACGGACACACACAGATACAGAGAGATGGAGAGAAAGAGAGGTAGAGATACATTGTCTATTATATATGTAGATAATAAAACAACTAAACACGTTTTCTAGTTGACTAAATTGATTTTTCTTCCTGTTTCTAATAATGCATTCTTCATTATTGGCACTAAAACGAACCCAGGGGCTGAAATAAAAGTATCTTGAAATTTACACTTGTTTGCAAAGTTCGGGTACCTCTGGAGCTACACACCTGAGGGCCAGGACCCTCCTGAACTAACGCTTCTCTAGTCTATTGGTAACACACACATTACGTACCTCACTCCATTGGTTTGGGATCTTTAAATTAAAAAAAAATTGAATACACTCCATATCAGGTGGCCACAAGAATCATTGGCATATTACAACAGAGAATGAGTATTAATGTTATTCATAATTTGACGGAAACCAATTGACCCTACCATGTAGTGATTTGTTTTTCATATTTTCATGGCTTCAACTATGTATTTTATTCCTGCCAGAGATCGAGCGAGTCCAGGTAACCAGCGGTCTCGGAGGCAGACCGAGCTCAGGGGCAGCTTCGGCCCCACGGGTGTACGGAGGGACAGGGGAGGAGAGGAGGATGGCCGACGTCACGAAAGACAAAGCCATCAAGGTTACCGTCAGGGTGCTGGTACCCGTAAGAGAACATCCTAGGGTGAGTGGTCGTTGTAGTACCATGCTTGTGTCAGGGTACTGGTCCCCGTAAGAGGACATCCTAGAGTGAGTGGTCGTTGTTGTACCATGCTTGTGTCTATGGCAGCTGCTCGTGCTAGCTGCCTATGACATTGTTTCTCAAGCTGTGCGCCTGGGCCGTAAAAAGTTTAAGAACCACTAGCCTAAGACCAGGTCTGACATAACTAGTACGCATAACAGCGTGGCCGTGTGATGATGTGGCGTAGAGGAACTGTGTTACCGTGTGGTTGTGTGAGACAGAACAGCACACATGACTTGTGAGACCATTTGATCGTGTGTGTCCTTGTGAGACGAACATCTGTTCTGACATTCTTACCTACATGTTCTGTGACTCTCATAAGGAGATAGCGTGTGATCGAGCACATGCGTCGAGATGATCATAGTACACTGCTATATCTATACGTTTAGAGTACATAACACTGCAGGTGCAAAATGTTGTGTCTTTGGATGTGAAATGTGATCTAATCGCATATTAGATTGTATGTCTAGTGAATATTTCAATTTTTTACATTGTAATAACAATAGGAAATGAATTCTTCCTCCATCCAATAATGAACCAACGCAGAAAATATATATAAACACAAGCTTGATTTGCGTTGAAACTTTTTGAGAATGTTCTTTCAAACAATTCCTTAACAATCTCTCAAACAAAATATATTAATTGAATTGAGCGCGCTGTGCACTGTCCTCGGAGTTTTGTTCCTGCAAGTGCGTTGCAATTTACTACAGAAGTCTCCATCATTCAATTTCAATTTTAGGAAGGAACTACTTCGAGAAAGACAGAGCATTCTGCACGATTGTAGATAAATGCTCACAGCTATTTTCGACAAACTGAGAACTAGATTCGAGGGAAACTCGGGCGAGTGCAGCATCCCTCTCTAGAGCAGCTAATGCAACGCATCGCCGCTTCCGCATCCCTGAGAGTCTTCGAACTTTGCCTGAAACTATTTATGCCCCTACAGGGACTCTAAAATGCGTTGTCAGCAATATTTATTCAGTTTTCCATCCTTACTTTGGAGTTACGTATCTAGGATGCCAGCGCCAACGCAGTATGTTTCTTCTGAGGAGTAAAAATGAGTGTAAGGTATACGGGAAAGTCTTTCAAGATCACAGAAGTTGGGTGCTAAAAAGAAGAGGTTAGGTTAAAGAATGAGCAGTATGGCCTTCAGAGTAATAGGTTTAGTAGCAGGACCTGCGAATAATTCGCGGTTAGTTCAGTAGCATGATTTTACAGGTAGTGAATAAATTAACAATCATTGATTATATGATTCAACAATTTTGATGCCACCTTTCATGGTCTCTGTTTCTCCTGTTTCCTAGAAATTGCTGTCTCTCCACCTCGTTCATATCATTTCGTCTTTCTTGGTATCTGTTTCTCCTGTTTTCGAGAAATTGCTGTCCCTCCACATCACTCATATCATTTCGACTTTCTTGATCTCTATTTCTCTTGATCTCTATTTCTTCGTTGTTGCATTCGTAGTCTGGTTCTATCACGAGTTGCTTGCCTTTCGTCTTCTCGCAAGCGCTGTCGGCTCCTTCTCTGTCGCTCTCTTGCTGCTTCTCTTTGTTCTCTTATTCTCTGCTCCATTGTTTTAGATCAGGGGTGGGCAAACTTTTCAGTGCAAGGGCCACGTTCAAAAATTCACAATTTCATGGGGCCGCATAGTACAGGTTCGCACATTAGTAAGGTATTGTCGGTATCACTGACACACTAGCAGCACTTTTTAAAATTAAAAAAAAATCAAAAATTAAAAAAAATTAAAAAAATTTAAAAAAATTGAAATAACTGAAAGTATGAAAAATTTTAAAAATTCCGAAAATTCAAAAAATTCAAAAACTAAAAAAGGAAAGAATTTAAGCAATTTAGAAAATTAAAACAAATAAAAAAATGAAACCAATTAAAATATTAAAAAAAGTCAAAAAATTCGAAAAATTCTAAAAATTAAACCATTTGAAAATTTACAAAATTAAATACATTAAAAAGTAATTTTAAAAATATAAAAAATTTAAACCATTTAAAAAATTAAAAAATGGAAAAATTCTGAAACCAAAACATTCATAAAATTCCCAACCCAAAGTAACGTAATGTAACGTGACCCGACCCCAACCGTATAATAGATACCGCAATGAAGAGTGTGACGCACAGGTACGATAGTCGTAAGCGTATTAATATATAGATGGTTTGGAAACTGTATGAGGTGTTGACAGGTGTAATGAACATATATTATTAAATCAAAAGTAAATGGAAAACGTATATTTACCGTGAAAAAGATGTGATGGATAAGTAAGCGTGAAAACTTTGTTCTTAGAATTTCCTCATGGCAGAAAATTAAAAAAAACACATTGTAAAAGAAAAAATTCTAAAAACAGAGCTCATGATGGATACTTTTAGGAAAAATGGCAAAGGTAGAAAATTATGTCCGTCATGTGAACATTTTTTTTCTTCGGGAACTACGAAATAAGAAGAGTTTGAGCTCACGATTTTTTATCTACATCAAACTTTACTTTCATATCAATGACAAGCTGTTTCACGTTCTCCATTGAATGGCGTGTATTATTTTCGAATACCATAGGGGATTTAAATTTTCACTGATACTTGAAATTATTAGGTTTATTTTTTATGCAGCTTAACTCACACACAGATAATTAGTAGTTCACAACTCATACATGTTTGTGTTGAAGAATTCGGGCTTATACCAAGTGGTCAAAAAAATTTTCTGTGTAATAACCTAAGAATTTGTTTGTGTAATTTTAGTTGAAAAAATTAAAGAGTAGTAATCTAGTCATTGCTTTTGCAGAGATTACAAACAATACGGCTTCAAAATGCCAAGAATATACTTTCTTTAACTTTTGGAGTATAATATTGTTACTTAATAGGTATCTTTTTCGATTGTTATTCCCGAAAGTTTTCATTCAGCTAGTCACTTTTAATTTACTCCTTTTAATTTTCGTTCCTAGCAATTTATTTTTCTCCTGCATGTATATTTCGTCTAATCTCAATCAAAATTTTCGAGTGTAACTAAATTCTAAGAACCCTTTTCAGCCTATTTTGTTTATTTTTCTGTAGGCTAGTCGTGCAAGTGCAGAGTAGTCGGTTCAATAAAACTCTCTGAGGCACCATGAAACACCTCACTTCGGTAACGCCGCCATCAATTCGACCATTACACAACTCTCTCTGTCAGACATACAAGTCCAAAAAGCACTTCAATTTATCGCAATCCTGTTCTAGGGCTCTTCACAGTTCCATTGCGATGCCACTCAAATTTTTGATCCAGTAATTCTGTTTCAAATGTCTAGTTAAGCGCGAGTGTTTTAGATCGGTGTTTTAAGAACAGACTTCCGATTTTTCCGATTTTCTGTACCAGTGACTCTCGTGATTTCATTCATTTTAATTTTATGAATTTTCTCCTTCAAACAAAGTCAGCTTAATTTTGAAAAGAGACTACAGATAATGTAAAAAGCTGGTATGAATCAGAAAACGTTCATGCGAGTTCTAATAAGTGTTAATTTCATCACGCTACAATTTCGATTGCAAAACAATACGTACACGGAAATTGGGGAGTCAAAACGATGACAATCCCTTATAATTTTCTACCATGTTTTCTGGACACGAACGCAATTCCAAGCAATCGATTTTAGCTTGGAGACAACACTTCCATTCGACAATGGCGGATTGCAGGATGCTAAAATTGGAAAGGCCTCGTGTACTGTCAACACTCATTTGCACGTTGACGAGAGCAGGGAGTCACAAAATGGCTGTGAAGTTACCACTGCAAATTGAACAAGCCAAAATAAACTAGCAGAATTTGGAGCTGGTGTCCGCAACTCCATTGCACTTGCTCCAGAGACTGACGAATGCACGAGCATCCATCCCACAGGCTTTGGGTTAGGGCCAAGTCTCTGTGTGATGCGCACAGACTTGTTGAACAGACTTTGTTCGAATTGCAATCAACGTAAATTGAAAACCCTAATAAGGGCTTATGGTAATCTACAGTATCATCAGGAGCATAATATTTTATGGACAATTTCACGGATTAGTAGGAAATTCGGTTTTATTAATTTAAAAGATTGTGCTGAACTTTTAGTTTGTGCTCTCTATCTTAAACTTTTTGTAAATCTTGTGTCATTCGACCGAATAACACATTGCTCAGAAGCGCAAACTATCTTTTATGCAGAATAAACGACTTTGTATTTGTTTAATTGTCATTAATACTGTGAATGAGTCAACAGTAAGTTAGTTTTCAATTATTAGTAGTTAGTGCTAGACTCTGCTTCCTTATTGCCTGGTCGGTCCCATACTTCACATATAAAAATTATGAATACTGCAGGGATCAAAAACTATACCTGAGAGCCATATTTGAGGTTAGCTCAGTAGCCATAACTTCACCATAAAAATAACAGAAACAACAGCTGTAGATACTCATAATTTATAAAGTTTCTGAAAATTTATTGAATTATAAATCCCGTAAAATTACAGGTGTGTAGTGCAGTTTTTGTGTTGCAGTTTAACTGTTCCTGTCATGACCCACACGTGTCAGCTGCAGTTTTTGTGTTACAGTTTAATTTCGTGGGCAAGTTGTTGGGTCCGAAAGGCAATTCATTGAAGCGGTTGCAGGAAGAGACGATGACCAAAATGGCAATCCTGGGTCGTGGGTCCATGAGAGACAAAAAAAAGGTGAGTTTCATTTTCTGGCGGGACTAAGAGGGGGAGGCGGAATTAAAATAGGAGGCGGGGGACCTGGGAGGACGGAGGAACAAGGGGGTGGAGGACTAAAAGAGGGGTGGACCAGGAGGAAGGATGGATGTGACAGGACGGAGAAGGATCAAGGTGAGAAAGGGAGGGTTTAGAAAAGCGGAAGAAAGAAACCAAGGAGGAAGACTGGGGGTCAAAAGGAGGAAGGAAAGAAACGGAGGTGGAATTAGGATTGGGCGACCAAGTAAGGGGGAACAGAAAAAGTGTGTAATTTTTAGTAAAAAGTTAAAGGTATTTTTTCATATTAGATTCCTCTCATCTGTGCTTCACGAAGAAATTACGGTGTCTTACTTTATATAAGTGTTTTGTTCAATTTTTATTTTTAGCAAATGAGTTTTTCACTTTGTATACGGTAATATTATTTGATGAGTGAGTGTTGCTCACCTTTCCGCATTGAAGATGAGTTAGAGTGTCCTGAGATAACACAAGCAATCTACAGTAGAGCTGTCAAAACACTTTCATTTCGAGCATAAAAATTGCTTCGCCAATTCCAAATGTACTTCCAATTGCTTCCAGTACTCCAAACCTTAAATCCAGCACCTCTAAGTCTTTTACTCTTTGCTCCTTGTTCCGAATACTTCGAACCTCACACCCTATGCCCCCAACCTCACACCCTATGCCCCCAACCTCATACCCTATGCTCCCAACCTCACACCCTA
>VCRD01007082.1:14680-28918 GCA_006783055.1 Trinorchestia longiramus
ATTGGATGAGGTAACTTCCTGGCTCAATGACATGCCTATACTGATACTCGTCAGTATTATACATAAGTTTTACAATTATAACCGGTGACAGAATATTATGTTAAATGGCTCTGGCCACCATGTGGATGTTACAGTTGGCCACCTGTCTGCATAGGCTATGGCTGCCTTTTCACAATTATGATAATGCACAGTTATTATACCGCTGGTATCAACAGGCTTATGCAACTATGTATACTCACAATTACGTTTTACACTTAACACAATATCTTACATTTTTTGGTTTGGTGTGGAACCTAACACTGTTTTTAAAAAAACGATACTGTATCAGTCTACATGTAGCTTGGATGATGGTGAGTCCAGACAAAAGCTATGCCGACACGCTGCTGGCGTCACAGCGTCTCCGTATTGCCAGCTAACGAGTATCCCTCTGTCCCTTTTTCCTCTAATACAAATTCCAATTTATGTATAATTATTATATATCCTGACCTGTCAGGACATCTATGATTTTCCTACATCAGGAAGAAAAGTTCCTTAGACAGTTTTGTGTCCTATATTGAGTGTGCTCGTAGTGTAGGATTTTTCTGTGTAACAGTGTCTAATGTAGGCAAATGTTTTCTGGTCTACAGCAGCATTACCATGTGTTCAGTGTCGTTGCAAATGGTTCTCACACCACTCAACACTAGGAAGAAAAGTTTCCTTAGACAATTTTGTGTCCTTTATTGAGTGTGCTCTAAGTGTAGGATTTTCCTGTGTAACATTGCCTAATGTAGACAAATGATTTCTGGTCTACAGCAGCATTCATAAGCAATACCCGTGCTTTGATATGTCAATCATGGTAGTTTACTATATTTTTGAGTAAGAAGTTTGCAAGGCAATTCCATTTGTGTAGTGACACTCAGGTAGTTAAATGTGATGTACAAGATATAATGTGTTCAATGTAGGTATAAAAGGTTTTCACACCACCCAACATTGGAAAAAAGTTCTTTAGGATCACGAGTTTAGGGTCACCACTTTAGGAACGAGTTTAGGGAACGTGTTATTTTTCTGTTGTGATTACTTCGTGGGTGATGTTCTTCCAGGGAAGTGATACGATCGGCTTCGTAGCTTGCAGATTTATTATTTGACACGATCAAAATCAGCAGAAGTTAAAGCCAAGATCAATGACCGAAATTGAGAAATTCGTAGACTGAGACTGGAACTAAACTGAACCTGAAACCTGCCCGGATAAGGACCCATAAGTAACTCGAAATAATACAGAATTTAGCAAAAGAATTAATATCACGAGACAACATTATAAGACAACTATGAAGTAAAACACCAAGGCATCGTACTTAATTAACTGGCAGTGAAAGAAATACAAAAAACGAGATGCGGATATGTAGCTTCTACCCGGGGCCATGAAATTTAATAACCGTATCAAAATGGCTGGTTGATCTTTCAGTATGCTTGTCATAAAATACCCGAACGTAGAGACTTGAGTGAAACGAAATTATACAATGAATTTGATAGCTGATGTAAAAGTTATTATTCAAAGTGTTCTATATATGGATTAATTATAAATCTTGGAGTGACACAAATCAAAGCACAACTTCATACCTAGGCAAAGCTAAAATGATAAGTTTAAGGAATATATGGTAGGTAAGTGAAACGCATTACTTCCTAACACAGGGTCAATGGAAAACTTACCCGTCAGAGAGACTGAAAGTGCGAGTAAAATTACTGTTCACAGGGTAACGGTTACGAAGGAACTGACAGGCACTTAGCCTATAGGCTCGTGGTTGACTATGGTGTTCTATAAACGAGGATTACAATTTGAAGTTGTATCTACGATTGAATTTTTAACTTTAAAATACTAGTTTCAAATGACATGAAACGTATAAATATTAACTCCAAAAATATTACTAAAATACATCATATTTTTGTATCAACTCCTTGATCGTTCTAAATTAATTACGATATTTCCGAGTCTCTACAGTTCCTCACACAATTTTTATATTTTTAATTCAGTGTGCTCAAGTGTATGATTTTTTGCACAACAAACAGTGCCTGTTGATAAATACAGGTAGCTATTTCTTTTTTCTGTTGTGATGCTGAATTGCAGCACTTTTATGTTTTAACACTGAAGTTGGTAAACCTCGAGTTATTTATACCTGCACCTGCAGTTATCTAGATGCTTTCCTTTCTAAAGGAATTATATTTATGCTGGTACTGTTGCAAAAAGAAATTAGCTACATTCTAGTGCATGCACATTGAAAAGATAATCATGTATGCCATTTCAGATACCAGTACTATGTCAAAGTATTTAATTTTAAGTTAAATTATTAGTTCTGTAAACTTAATTTGTAACTTGTTCTCAGATCACGGCGTTTTTCAATAAAGCCACCTTCCAACGATCTCATCATTTATCCTACGGGACACGCTTAAGTCCCGGACATTGTTTTATAAACGAGGGTTACAATTTGGAGTTGGAACTACGATTGAATTTTTAACTTTAAAATACTAGTTTCAACTGACGTGAAATACGTATAAAAATTAACTCTAAAATATTACTAAAATGCCTCATATTTTTGTATCGACTCCTTGATCATTCCAAATTAATTACGATATTTCCGAGGCCCTACATGACAATTCAAAGACGTGTCGATGTCGAATAAATCCATACCTGCAGCTATACCTGCAATCTATACCTACAGCCTCCGTGGTCGAGTGGCCTGCGGCCTGTGTTTGGTATCAGGTCTCTGCTTCGGGCAGACAGACCGCGGGTTCGAAACCCGGCAATGAATACGAGCTGTTTTCTCGTTTCGCGCCGTGAGCTTGCACTTATCGGTAAGCCCTCAACTCAACTCCCCACCCATGGACACATTCCAGGATCGTCGCATGGAGCTCACCATCATCCTTACTCTAAGAATGTTAACCTTAAGAATTTGAAAAACCAATGTACTAATGTCTATGTACTGTGTACTTGATTGGAAATAAAGTTGTTAGTTAGTAGTTAGTTGATTTCTGGTACTCTGCATAAGATCAAGGAGGGATTACACTACTCAAAATACATATGACTAAGAAACATATGACTAATGATGAGCAATAGAAAATCTCAACACAACAAGTGAATTTTTAAACAGAAAGTAAGGTAGATTTGAAGATTAGATAAGAAATACTCTCAGTACTAGTTAAGACCACAAGTTGTTCTATTAAATCCCAAAATACAAGTCCTAAAACTTGGTTATTTCAGGGATGTACCATATGTCGTCTCCACATACGCACATTATACAAAAATTAACACAAATGATATGAACAATCCTACACCTAATATTTCTAGAAAAATATAGTGAGGCTAAGAAATATATCTAAGTCCTAAACACAATTAATTCTAGACTTACAGTAAAAAAACACTTCACTTTAAGGCACTGTAAACTTACGTTGTTATGTCCTAAAAGCTACGATCAGATTCACGTCGAGTCAGGATCCGGATGTGCTTCTCAGGGGTGAAATTTAAAAAAAAAAGAACCATAGCGACAGTTCTATCGTACTAAGAATGTTTTTACAAAATACAGCGAATTTTTATAATTAAAATTTTACAAGAATCTCACTTAAAGTTACAAAAACCTAATCACAAAAATACAGGAAATTTATTGTAAAAAGTACTATTTAATTTGTACGCGATTAATTAATACGCATAACTTGAAAATGGAGCATGAACAGCGATGTGATGCTACATACTCTTGGCCTAGCACCACCGTGTGTTGACTCGCGGATCGACATTATTGGGTCGCTTAAAGAGAGCTTCCCTGTTTGTATCACTGAAGGTAGCTTGAAGCGAGCTTCCTTCTGTTACTGGACTACAGATTGTCCAGGAACTGTCCGTGCTTGCTCAAAATTAGCGGCCTGCCCTATGTAGGCCCTAATGTTACTTTGAGGCTCTACAGTGTTGTAAAGATTTTGGTGGTTGGTGGATTTTTAGCAACAAACTTTAACAAAACCTAATCTAACTGCCCGTGTGACCTTACTCAAGGAGAATAAAAGAAATCATCACACGAACTCAGCTTGGTATTCAAGAAGTTGGCATGAGAAATAGCTTGGAATCTTCTTCGGATGATTTAGCCAGTCCAGAGCTTCCAGATGATGGTTAGGCCAGTCCAGCTTCAGGGGTGAAGGCCAGTCCAGAGTTGTAGCGACTGTGGCTTGAAATGTTGCACCAGTACGGCCAGTACAGTAGGTGCAGTATGTGGCGTATAAGTGTACAAGTGCAGTAAATCTAGTAAGTGTAGTAGGTAGGTAAGTAAATTGTTCACAGTTGAGTGGTCTCAGTGAGTTCCAAGTGAGTGGGTGGCAGACGGTCCCCCAAATTCTGCACGTAATGGTGAAGTGATGAGCACATATACACGGATCATTACCACATCACAAGTCCCATTGACAATTCTGAAAATATGCCAGGGTAAAGTACAGAAGGCAGTACTGGTTCAGGATTACTAGCAAGCAACTCACCATTTAGTCAAGTTCTCAATTTAACATTCTTACAATGAGGTAGGGGTTCTTTTAAATTGATTTTATAAGTTATTGATAGAAGCAGAAATAATTAAATAATATCTCTGGCAGTAGTCTTAAGGATTTGCATGTGGTTTTCTAGAAACCAATTTTAGCAACATCAGGAAAATTGACATAAAATAAAAATAATAAAATTGACATAAAATAAAAAATAAAAGGTCTGTAAAGGAGTAGCTTTTAGGTCTGTAATAATACACAATTTTACCACATATAAAGGAAATATAGTAATTCTTAAGGTGACAAAATTAGGGATAAATGCTATAAGCTAAATCCTAATTTTGCATCAACTAGTCAACAGGGTGTGGTCTTTCTAGTCAACAGACTCTGGCTTTAGTTTTAAAATCATTGTAACTGGGTTTCTAATCAACAGATTCTGGTTTTCTAATCGACAGAGTCTGGTTTTAGTTTTAAAATCATTTTAATAATTATCACGACAATTTCAAGAGATTAATGAGATAAGTGCTAACTTATTTTTAATGAAATAAATGCTAACTTATATTTAATGAAATAAATGCTAACTTATATTTAATGTAATAAATGCTAACTTACATTTAATGAAATAAATGCTAACTTATATTTTAACGTGCAATTACTGAAATATGAATGGTACATTGAGTGATACCATGCTACATTACCTCGGTTTTCTAATCTCTAGAAACAATTCCTAACACTTGATTTTGCTCTAATAATTCACGGTGCAGAAACAAACACTTAAAAAAACTAAATATACACCAAAGAACACAGATACACCGGCAAGTTAAACACAAAAATTAGACAAGTTTGAAAATACTTAAGACATAGTATGCTCACCAGGGAATTCTAACCTAACGTCACATGTTGATGCTTGCGAATGGCGTTGCTGGGAGAGCTACGTCTAGATAACGAGCATGAGAATGTTTCCAGAAAAAGTTTTGATTGGAAATACTCTCTGGCTAACGCTCTTAATATAAATATTATTATTATAATGTGCACTAAATATGCACGTTTTAATTGGAAAAAAATCGTAAAAATCACTCGAAGTTTAGGCCTATTTTTATTGCTAAAAATGAACGTTATTTTAATATTTGTTATTTTATAAGCTTTAAAGGGGTAGCAGGTCGTGCTACAGTGTGACTTCGTGCTCTGTCACGGAGGGACTGCTGCTGGTCCGCTCTCTCGCTGTGAAGATGCTGCCAAGTCTCCGTCCTCCACCAAATATCACTGGCACACCCACCCACCAGCAACCAAAAATATCACTGAAGGTAGCTTGAAGCGAGCTTGCTTCTGTTACTGGACTACGGATTGTCCAGGATCTTCCCGTGCTTGCTCAAAATTAGCGGCCTGCCCTATGTAGGCCCTAAAGTTACTTTGAGGCTTTACAGTGTGACTTGGTGCTCTGTCACGGAGGGACTGCTGCTGGTCCGCTCTCTCGCTGTGAAGACGCTTCAAAGCCTCTGTCCTCCACCAAATATCACTGGCACATCCACCCACCAGCAATCAAAAAATATCACCGAATGTAGCTTGCAGCGAGCTTGCTTCTGTTACTGTACTATGAGTTTTCCATGATCTTTCCGTGCTTGCTCAAAATTAGCGGCCTGCCCTATGTAGGCCCTAATGTTACTATGAGGCTTTACAGTGTGACTTGGTGCTCTGTCACGGAGGGACTGCTGCTGTTCCGCTCTCTCGCTGTGAAGACGCTGCCAAGTCTCCGTCCTCCACCAAATATCACTGACCCATCCACCCACCAGCAACCAAAAATATCACTGTCCGGGACTTAAGCCTGTCCCGTAGGATAAATGATGAGGTCTTTGGAAGTTGGGTTTATTGAAGCCGTGATCTGAAAACAAATCACAAATTAAGTTTACAGAACTAAGTATTTAACTTAAAATTAAAATACTACTTGAGATAATACAGGCATCCGAGATGGCGCGCATGATTGTCTTTTCAATATGCCTCCACTAGAATACAGTTCTGTAGCATGACCTGCTACCCCTTTAAAGCTTATAAAATTACAAATATTAAAATAACCTTTATTTTTAGTAATAAAAAGAAGACTAAAATTTGAGTGATTTTTACGAACTCTGTACAATTAAAACGAGCATATTTAGGGCACATTATAATAATAATATTAATATTATGAGCGTTAGCCAGAGAGTATTTCCCAATCAAAACGTTTTCTGGCAACATTCTCACGCTCGTTAACTAGACGTAGCTCTCCAGCAACGCCACTCCTGAACTTCAACATGTGACATTAGGTTAGAATTCCCTGGTGAGCATACAATGTCTTAAGTATTTTCAGTCTTGTCTAATTTTTGTGTTTAACTTGCCGGTGTATCTGTGTTCTTTGGTGGTGCTTAGAGTATCAAGTGTTGGTTTCTTCACTGTGAATTATTAGAGCAAAATCAAGTGTTAGGAATTGTTTCTAGAGATTAGAAAACCGAGGTAATGTAGCATGAACGGTATCACTCAATGTAAAATTCATATCTCTGCAATAGCACATGAAAATATCAGTTAGCATTTATTTCATTAATGTCAGTTAGAATTTATTTCATTAATATAAGTTAGCATTTATTTCATTAATATAAGTTAGCATTTATTTCATTAATATAAGTTAGCATTTATTTCATTAAAAAATAAGTTAGCACTTATCTCATTAATCACTAGAGACTGTCATGACACTTATTACAATGATTTTAAAACTAAATTATTCTGCGGTTATTAATTAATTCAGATTTATGAATATTGAAGGGTAAGAATGAACCCTGTTTTATTTTGTCAATTTCATTACTTTTATTTTATTTCAAATTTCCTGATGTTGCTAATATTGGTTTCTAAAAATACCACAAGCAAATCCTAAAGACTTCTGCTCCTATCAATAACTTATAAAATAAATTTAATTAAGCCCCTACCTCATTGTAAGAATGTGAAACAAAGAACTTTATTAAATGGTGAGTTGCTTGATGATAATCCTTACCAAATGCTGCCTTCTGCACTTTGCTCTGGCATATTGTGGGAGTTGTCAATGGGACTTGTGAAGTGGTTGTTATCCGTGTATATGTGCTCATCACTTCACCGTTACGTGCAGAGTTTGGGGGACCATCTGCCACCCACTCACTTGGAACCCACTCATTGCCACTCACTGTGCACTGACTCTGCACTCGCTGTGAATCCCACTTACTTACCTACCGTGCTGGTGCAACATTTCAAGCCACAGTCGCTATAGCTCCGGACTGGCCACTCTTACCTGAAGCTGGACTGGCCTAACCATCATCTGGACGCTCTGGACTGGGTCAAGCATCCCAAGAATTTCCAAGCTATTTCTCGTGCCAATTTCCTGGAATACAAGCTGAGTTCCTGTGAAAAAAAAAAGTTCGTAAAAATCACTCGAATTTTAGTCTTATTTTTATTTCTAAAAATAAAGGTTATTTTAATATTTGTAATTTTATAAGCTTTAAAGGGGTAGCAGGTCATGCTACAGTTCAAACACAATACTGGCCATTGAGGCGGACGGAAAACACTGGCAGCTACAGTGAACTAGAGTAACGGCCTTACTCTCACAGTTGCGGCTCAAGTAACAAGTTGCTGCCACTTGTACAAACAAATATAATTTCCTTTTGAAACAGTACTAACATGAAGATAATTCCTTCAGAAAGGAAGGCATATAATTGAAGGTTCAGGTATAAATGACTTGAGGTTTACCAACCTCAGTGTTAAAGAAAAAATATCTTATACATCACATATAAATGCCTGAGTGTCTCTACACAAAAAGGGAATTGCCTTGGAAACTTCTTACTCAAAAATATAGTAAACTACCATGACTAACACATCAAAGCACGAGTATTGCTTAGAAACATATAACTGCTGCAACTCAGCATCACAAATGAAAAAGAAATGGCTAACTGTATTTAGCAACAGGCACTGTTTGTTATGCAAAAAATCATACACTTGAGCACACTGAATTAAAAATATAAAAATTGTTTGAGGAACTTTCTTTCCAATGTTGGGTGGTGTGAAAACCTTTTATACCTACATTGAACACATTATAATGCTGTTGTAGACCAGACAACATTTTCTACATTCTACACTGAATGTTACATTTCCTGTGAATGAGTACTAGTTAAATCAATGAATTGGCCATGCATGTAGAATGCTTTTTGGTATCTTACTGTATGGCCAGGACTCTATTGAGCAGGAAAGAATGGACATTTAATTCATCACAAACACACTGATGAGATAACTTCCTGGCTCACATGAAATACACATATACCGACACTTGTCAGTATCACACATAAATTCTACAGCTATGCTTTTACTAGAGAGCTGGTGATTGAGCAGGAAGGACTGAACACATTTAATTTATCACAGACATGGATGAGATAACTTCCTGGATCACATGAAATACCTATACTGATACTTGTCAGTATCACACATAGATTTTACAGCTATGTTTGTACTAGAACGCTGGTGATTGAGCAGGAAGAAAAAGACATTTAAATTATCACAAACACTGATAAGATACTTCTTGGCTCACATGAAATTGTTAAGTCACCAATGCTATGTTTTGGTGGGAGCCAAACAAATTTTGAGTTGTGGTAATAACAATTTATCTGAAGGTAAGGTTAAGAGAGTCATCTGGTGCACCTCTAGTTTGGGGGGAATTCAATGACAAGACGGGTACCCAGCTTTTGTTTATTTATTGATCCGTAGGGCAGCTGGTGGACAGAAGACATCCGTAGTCCACGAGTAAAAGAGATTGAGAACTAGAAGAAATGATCGAGAATATGATCGAAAATATGATCAGGAATATGATCATGAATATGATCATGAATATGATCAGGAATATGATCAAGAATGTGATCAGGACTATGATCAGGACTATGATCAAGAATATGATAAAGTGTTAAGATCTAAAAAGCAACAATGAGACTCGAGAGGAGAGAGAAAAGAGATGCTAAAGCATCGATGAGGTAGGAGATGAGAGTGAGAAGATGAGAAGATGAGAGCGATGAGAGCAATGAGAGAAGAGAGAAAAGAGATGCTAAAGCATCGATGAGGTAAGAGATGAGAGTGAGAAGATGAGAGCGATGAGAGCAGGACCGCCAGGTGTCTGGAAGAGAACGTTGAGCTTAATTATCACATCTTCACAAACATAAACAAACACAAGCATTACCCGTAGCAAACTTAAGCAATGACAAGGCTAATCAGAATGAAATAGAGTAGTAAGGCGGTCCTATCTCAAAATATTCATGAGAGCTGGAATTTAACCTTATAGAGAGATATAAGAGTAAGTCCCCTTTAAATAAACAATGAATCTAATCCTCAGTAAAAAGGTCTATTTTTAAGACTAGAAACTAAGCAAAAGTTGCGTCAGTTAACATGGAATTCTAGAAAAGATAATTGAGTTTTAATAAACTCAGTTTCATCTACTGAACAAATTCAATTTTTAATGTTTCATTTAGGATCAATTAAATCTAGGGATGGAAATGATTATTTGGTTCATATAGTAACTAAAAATATGAGCACAATTGTTGAATAGACAATAAGGAGTCTCGTGAAAAAGGTTGCTCAAGTATGCAAGGCCAAAATTTTTAACCACAAAATAATTTCCATAATCCTGCAATATTGCTATGATACAGGCACAATATAGCAACCTAAGATGAACAAAAGTTTCTATATAAAACAATTGGAACATCCTAATTCGAACAAGAACAAAATACATCCTAAACATTACACAGAAATATAATGGACATCTCAAGATATGGTAAAAAATGAAGAAAACCAACTAGTGATAACATAGCACATTATGGATAGCTTTATTCAGCGGATATATCATCTAGCAAACCATAATATTATGGTTAATCCCTGATATTTAAGATTTTGATAAATATGACCTAAGATGAAAATATTTGCAGTAAAAAAACTACAATAGTATTGAGAGGGAATGATATATCAATAATACCTGGATGGGAATTGTTAAATAAGGATTCTATACTTCCAAGTAAGCAACACACAATGAATAAAAAAAATATATCTATTTCACAAGGGAATGAAATCAATATAGTTATAAGCTGAATACATGTTTATAAAAATCTCTACTTCTAAGTATAGAATGCAATGTAAAGGCAAGTTTGTGATTTAAGACAATTTTCAGTCTGTCGTTAAATCTAGTAATCCAATTTATGGTCTAACTACACCATATTCGGCAGATCCCACTTCTATTCAGGAAGCGTGCAGAGAAATTGAACAATAAAGAAAACAGGTTATAAAAGAAGTTTACTGTGTCTATTGAATAGTAAAAGGAAAGTATTTCAAGTAAATATTTGGAGTAATGCAGAGAGGGAGCTTGTAACAGCAAAATTAAGAAACATATGACTAAGGATCAGCAATAGAAAATCTCAACATAACAGGTGAATTTTTCAACAGAAAGTAAGGTAGATTTGAAGATAAGATAAGAAATACTCTCAGTACTAATTAAGACCACAAGTTAATCTATTAAATCTCCAAATACAAGTCCTAAAACTTACTTATTTCAGGGATGTACCATAGGTCGTCTCTACATACGCACATTATACAAAAATTAACACAAATTATATGAAACAATCCTACCCTAATATTTCTAGAATAATATAGTGAGACTAATAAATATATGTATCTAAGTCCTAAACACAATTAATTCTAAACTTACTGTGAGAACACGTCACTTTAAGGCACTTTAAATTTACGTTGTTTTCTCCTAAAAGCTACGATCAGACTAACGTCGAATCAGGATCCGGATTTGCTTCTCAGGGGTGAAATTTTAAAAAAGAACCATAGCGACAGTTCTTTAAGTACTAAGAATGCTTTTACAAAATACAGCGAATTTTTATAATTAAAAATTTACAAAAATCTTGCTTAGAGTTACAAAAACCTAATCACAAAAATACAGGAAATTTATTGTAAAAAGTACGATTTAATTTGTACGCGATTAAATAATACGCGTAACTTGAAAATGGAGCATGAGCAGCGATATAATGCTACAAAATACATATCCTGATACTTCTCAGTATCATACAAATTTTACAGCTATGACTGGAATATTATATTAAATGACTCTAGTACCTTGAGCATTCTTCAATGTCCTATGGGTATCACAGTTGGCCTCCTGTCTGCATAGGCTATGACTGCATTTTTAAAGTTATGATAATACAGAATTAGAATAATGCTGATATCGACGGACTTATAGAGTTAGGTATACTCACGATCACGTTTTACACTCTACACAATATCTTACATTTTTGATTTGGTGTGGACTTAACACTGTTTTTAAGAACAATGATGGCTACATGTGACTGTGACTTCTATGGCGGCGGGAAAGACAAAACTAAACGGCACACATGTGGCTAAACTGCTGGAGTCTCGGTATTGCCAGACAGCGACTATCCCTCTGTCCCTTTTTCTCTAATGCAAGTTCTAATTTATTGATATTTATTTTATATTCTGGCCTGTCAGGACACTCGATACCAGTTTTAGACTCCACTAACGATATATTCACCTTCCGGTCTACGTAATAACTTCTCATTTATTCATCACACAAACTTCATTTACATATCAAATTGAAGCTAATAACATAGACATTTGCCGTGGATAAATTAAAAACTCCTACAATTAACCTTTAATAGCATGAGACACGCCAATCCTCGACAGCAGTTTTGTTCTCCACTAACGATATTTACACCTTCCGGTCTACGTAATAACTTCTCATCTATTCATCACACAAACTTCATTTAGATATCAAATTAAAGCTAATAACATAGACATTTGCCGAAAGTAAACTAAAACCTCCTACAATTAAACTTTGATGGCATGAGACAAGCCAATCCTCGACACCAGTTTTGGACTCCACTAACGATATATATACCTTCCGGTCTACGTAATAACTTCTCATCTATTCATCTCACAAACTTCCTTTAGATATCAAATTGAAGCTAATAACATAAACATTTGCTGTGGGTAAATTAAAACCTCCTACAATTAAACTTTAATGGTGTCCTGACAGGTCAGGTTATAAAATAAATATAAATAAATTAGAACTTGCATTAGAGAAAATGGGAAAGAGGGATAGTCGCTGGCTGGCAATACCGAGACACCAGCAGTTTTAGCCACATGTGTGCCGGGTAGCTTTGTCTTTCCCACCACCATAGAAGTCACATATAGTCAGCATCGTTCTTAAAAACAGTGTTAGGTCCACACCAAATCAAAAAATGTAGGATTGTGTAATATGTAAAACGTGATCGTGAGTATTCTTAACTCTATAAGTCCGTCGATATCAGCATTATTCTAATTGTGTATTATCATAACTGTAAAAATGCAGTCATAGCCTATGCAGACAGAAGGCCGACTGTGATATACATTAGACACTGAAGAATGCTCAAGGTACTAGAGTTATTTAATATCATATTCTGTCGCCAGTCATAGCTGTACAATTTGTGTGATACTGACGAGTATCAGTATATGTTTTTCATGTGAGCCAAGAAGTTATCTCATCAATGTTTGTGATAAGTTAAATGTGTCTTTTTCTTCCTGCTCAATCACCAGCGTTCTAGTACAAGCATAGCTGTAGAATCTATGTGTGATACTGACAAGTATCAGTATATGTATTTCATGTGACCCAGGAAGTTATCTCATCCATGTCTGTGATAAATTAAATGTGTTCAGTCCTTCCTGCTCAATCACCAGCTTTCTAGTTAAAGCACAGCTGTAGAATTTATGTGTGATACTGACAAGTGTCAGTATATATGTATTTTATGTGAACCAGGAAGTTATCTCGTGTGTTTGTGATGAATTAAATGCCCATTCTTTCCTGCTCAATAGAGTCCTGGTCATACAGTAAGATACCAAAAAACATTCTACAAACAAACAAAACAAAAAACAAAAACGTATATTTCCAATAAAGTTGGTACATAAGAAATGTAACAGCATTGGTTTTTAAAAATGCCTTATCATAAAATCCTTAAGTGGTAGGTATTCTATGCGTAGTATCATAGATGATAGAACTGCACTCCCTACGGGTATACATGAACATTCACATCACGCATTGAACGTTAAATATACATGGGGAAACAAATGAAACTTCGCTTTTTCAATGATGACTTAAGAGGTAATCATTGGTGATACATATAAATTCTGACGTGGTAGGTATTATACGGATTTTAAGAGATAAGCGAAATATTTTCTTTACGTACCGATTAGATTTGACATCATTACATTCAACTGAATTGGATGTTTAACATCCGAGAAAGACCGAAAAAGGAAAATTAGGAGAGCAAAAACTTAAAACATAAAATTATGATTGTTATTAAATTGAAATTGTAATTTCTAATTAGGCTACTGGTTGACCGTATGGTATGGCTGGCTGATGGTTGATTTAATTTAATCATTATTACAGTTATCTGTCAGCATCGTGTTTAGTATGAACGGGCGTTACATATCAGAGAAAGAGAGTAAAAAATAAGATATACCAGTGAATGTGTCAAATTTTCAATACTTAGATGTTGATATAGATAAGAAAAGCTGTAGTGGACTAAAGTTCTGAGGTTTCACAGTCACTTATTGTAGCAAAGCAATTACTGACATTGACGAATAAATTTTTTGATTATGTATTCGATAAGTACAAAAATAACGAAAACGATGACACATATACATATATATATATATATATATATATATATATATATA
>VCRD01007083.1:12227-29183 GCA_006783055.1 Trinorchestia longiramus
GCCAGTAAATGGCTTGATAAAGTCTCTAGAAATACCACTCGCCGTCTTGTAATATGCCTAGATAGCTTGTTGTTAAGACTAGTAGTTGCAACTCTACGGTATATTCTAACCGTAATTTGCTTACCTCTATTAGATTTCGTGTGCAGTTTCCGTCGCTTCTCGTACTAGACGGATGTCCTCTAATCGTGGACGATGAGACATCAACAACCTTCGACCGTGACTCACAACCTCTACTTGCGTGACGATTATCCCTATACTAGTGTTAGTAACTGAATCTGCTTATCCTAATACTTTACAAGTACAGATCTCCACGACAACGACTACTTTTAACGAACAACCAACGTGCAACCTGCACCTGCGCCGCTTCTCGGGCCCACAATCACAGCAACAACACGTATACGACAGGGCTCAACCCGCGACCAGGGTTGCCAGAAGGTTTTCGTGAATGGTAACAAATTCCCATCCCAAAAGGTAACAAATTAGATTAAAAAGTAACAAAATCTAAAAATCTTCAAATAAATATTTTAATATTAAAGGAAGTGTTTACTAACCTTTCAAAAAGTAGCTCCTTCTTCAGCACTGCTGTATAAGTCCTCTTGCGTCATTAATCTGAGTAATTCTCGAGAGGGCTGCGATTTCATGCAGTTAGTGCCACTAAGTAAACTTTTAGAGTATAGAAGCGCGCTTGAAGTTTCTGTTTTCAACAAAGACCTGTTTTGCGTTTAGTATTATTTAAAAGTGAAAATATTCTTTTGGCACTGGCTGAGGAATGAGGCAACGCGAGTAGGCTCCCTCATTAACTTTGATAATAGGGGATATCGAAGTTCATCACCGCACTTTTCTTTGGAAACAGTACCAGAATTTTTCAGGTTTCTTGTCAGTTATATGGTTTGTGTCCTTCAAAGTGAGCTCTCGCCACTTGGGATTCAACATTTCGTACTCTTCTTCAGAAATGATGTTAGGAAATTTTAATGCAAGAGGAATGATAGAGCCAGGTTTTCCCACATTAACGTTGGCGGGATCCATACCCTCCAGCAATTGCAACTTTTTAAGCATATCATTCGACAGAAAACGGTTGAACATTTCTTTCATTAATTGACTATAGAAATTCAAGATGTTCACTCGAAATTGCTTCAGGTCCTAGTCAGAAATTTTTTCAGAATTCTCGTAATAAATAGCTTCTACTTTGGCTCCATGGTAAATTTTACCAATTGGAAGCTAGACCGAAGGATCATTAACAGTAATTGCTGCTAGATCCTTATTCTTTATCATTTCTCGTTTCACAAAGTAACTCAGGATAATTTTTACAGAAATATTTTACAGAAATATAACTCTTCAGTTTGTGTAGTTGAAAGGTCTCAGTTTGAATTTCAAGGTTTATCTTATTGACATTGGGTAATATGAAGGCCAAGAATGAATAGTACATCTTATTTTGAGGGTTCTGCAATTGTTCTAATATTGCTGCAGCAAATTATTGCAAATTTTAAATGGTAACAACATTTGTCAAAGTAGTAACAAAAGTAACAACTTGATATGTACGCAAAAAGTAACACTTTTGTTACCAAAGTAACAATTCTGGCAACCCTGCCCGCGACTGACTCTGCGCCGCATCATCTCTCCCTCAAGCTCAGGCGTCGCCGTTGAGGTGCCAATTACTAATTTATACATTATGCCACAAGCTAATAATCTGGACATGTGCAGTGTATAAATTAAAATATCATACAATCAACCTTGCTAGCATGGGACACGTCAATTCTTGACACTCGTTTTTGAGTCCACTAACGATATTTTTACCTTCCGGTCCCAAGAATTATTTTTCATCTATTCATCGCACAAACTTCATTTACATATCAAATTAAAGCTAATAATCTGGACATGTGCAGTGTATAAATTAAAATCTTCTACAATTAACATTGTTAGCATGGGGCACGCCGTTTCTTAACACCCGTTTGCGAGTCCACTAACGATATTTATACCTTCCGGTCCCAAGAATTATTTTTCATCTATTCATCGCACAAACTTCATTTACATGTCAAATTAAAGCTAATAATCTGGACATGCGCAGTGTATAAATGAAAACCTCATACAATCAACCTTGTTAGCATGGGGCAGGCCGTTCCTTAACACCCGTTTTCGAGTCCACTAACGATATTTTTACCTTCCGGTCCTAAGAATTATTTTTCATCTTTTCATCTCACAAACTTCATTTACGTATCAAATTAAAGCTAATAATTTGGACATGTGCAGTGTGTAAATTAAAATCTCATACAATCAACCCTGCTAGCATGGGACACGTCAATTCTTGACACTCGTTTTTGTGTCCACTAACGATATTTTTACCTTCCGGTCCCAAGAATTATTTTTCATCCATTCGTCCCACAAACTTCGTTTGCATATGAAATTAAAGCTAATAATCTGGACATGTGCAGTGTATAAATTAATATCTCTTACAATCAACCTTGTTAGCATGGGGCACACCGTTCCTTAACACCCGTTTTCGAGTCCACTAACGATATTTTTACCTTCCGATCCCAAGAATTCTTTCTTACCTATTATTCCCACAAACAGCATTTACATATCAAATTAAAGCTAAGAAGTTTCTCATAGTGCATCTTTTCATCGATTGTTTTAAGTACAGCTAGACTATTTCATTAAACTTGTTCATGTGTTATTTCTCCTTTTTCCCCTAACACAAATTAATTAAGAAACCACCCCGCTAATCCCTAGTTTCTTCGTCTCGAAGCAGTTCTAACTAGCAGTTCACGCTAATGTGAGAAATCAAATCGCATCTCACGACAGTAACGTGTTATAGTATAAGCCTAATGTTAAGAATTCGTTTAAGCAAAGTCACTGTCATGCAAATAACACTCCATATGCTATTAGCAATTCTGATACGCCTATAAATTGTTTTCCTCAACTTGCAGTGCACTGCAATGTACGTAAAAAAATTACTCATGATGAATCACTACACCCTTTACAAATAAAAATTTCGCATGTTATCCATGAAGTAAATAGCAATTTGGATCTTACAGCAGTTCAACTAGCAAAAATCTTACAGCAACGCTTCCCCCCTCATCTTACCTTAACTGCTACTGCTCTGTCCAATATCCATTTAATAATTAACCAATGATTTGAACTAAATTCTTTCATAAGTTTATATGATCTGACGCAGGTGACACCCACCCGAGTCCCCACTCAAATCTGAGGGCAAGGCAATGTTAGTAGGCGCGTTAGTTTTGATGGCTCTCTGCATCCTATACAAATAAAGAGCTCACACGTTATCCAAAAATTAAATAGCGACCTCACCCTTACGGCAACACAACTGCAGAAAATCCTAGAAAAACGTGTACCACCTAAACCAACATCAGTCTCCACAAACAAAACAAGAAAACAAAAACGTTTATTTCCAATAAAGTTGGCACATAAGAAATGTATACGCATTGGTTTTTAAAAATGACTTATCATAAAATCCTTAAGTGGTAGGCATTCTATGCGTTGCTCTATCCAACATTCAGTTTATATGTGAACAGCTATTCAAACTAAATGTCCATATCAGCTCTTACGACCTCATACCTATAACTCCCTCCACTATTTCTTCCAATACAAATTATCAGAGACCTCTTAACACTTTACTTGTGAGAGACAATATTCTCTCAACAGTAGAAAGAAATGACATCGACACCATATGCCGAATCCAAACCATATGCCAAATTTGAGTAAGAAGTTTGCAAGGCAATTCCCTTTTGTGTAGAGACACTCAGGCATTTAAATGTGATGTAGGTATAAGATATTTTTTCTTTAACACTGAGGTTGGTAAAACTCAAGTTATTTATACCTGCACCTTCAATTATATGCTTTCCTTTCTAAAGGAATTATCTTCATGTTAGTATTGTTTCAAAAGGAAATTATATTTGTTTGTACAAGTAGCAGCAACTTGTTACTTGAGCTGCAACTGTGAGATTAATTGTTTGAACTGTATTCTAGTGTAGGCATATTGAAAAGACACTCATGCGTGATATCTCGGACGCCAGTATTATCTCAAGTAGTATTTTAATTTTAAGTTAAATTGTTATTTTTTTTGGTGGTTGGATGGCCAGTGTTAGGTTTATAACAATTTCTCAGAAGGTAAGGTTAAGGGAGTCGACTTGTAGCATGACCTGCTACCCCTTTAAAGCTTATAAAATTACAAATATTAAAATAACCTTCATTTTTAGTAATAAAAATAAGACTAAAATTTGAGTGATTTTTACGAACTCTTTACAATTAAAACGTGCATATTTAGTGCACATTATAATAATAATATTAATATTAAGAGCGTTAGCCAGAAAGTATTTCCCAATCATAACTTTTCTGGCAACATTCTCACGCTCGTTAACTAGACGTAGCTCTCCAGCAACGCCATTCCTGAACTTCAACATGTGACGTTAGGTTATAATTCCCTGGTGAGCATACTATGTCTTAAGTATTTTCAGTCTTGTCTAATTTTTTGTGTTTAACATGCCGGTGTTCTGTGTTCCTTGGTGTATGTTTATTTTTCAAGTGTGGTTTCTTCACTGTGAATTATTAGAGCAAAGTCAAGTGTTAGGAATTGTTTCTATTGGACAATTGTGATAAATCGGTGACTGTGCTATAGTGAGTGATTCAACAGTGTTCATTACTATTCTCAGAGGACCTCATATGAACAGGTCAAATCCTAAAGACAGTTATAAGTCTAGCCTGCAATTTCCTCAGGTGTAGATTTTCATAAAAGCATTCAGCTTATAGCATTTATCCCTAATTTTGTCACCTTAAGAATTATTATTTGTTTATTTTTATGCGGAAAAATCCTGTATCATTGCAGACCTAAAAGCTACTTCTTTGAAGACCTTAAACTAAATTATTGTGGTCATTTAATTCAGATTTATGAATGTTGAATGGCAAGAATGAATCCTGTTCTATTTTATGTCAATTTCATTACTTTTATTTTATTTCAAATTTCCTGATGTTGCTAAAATTATTTTCGAAAAATACCACAATCAAATCTTAAGACTTCTGCTCCTATCAATAACTTATAAAACAAATTTAATTAAACCCCACTTCATTTTAAGTGTGTGAAACAAAGAACTTGATTAAATGGTGAGTTGCTTGATAATAATCCTTACCAAATGCTGCCTACTGCACTCTGCTCTGGCATATATTAGGAGTTGTCAATGGGACTTGTGATGTGGTATGATCCGTGTATATGTGCTCATCACTTCACCATTACGTGCAGAATTTGGGGGACCGTCTGCCACCCACTCACTGTGCACCGACTGTGCACTCACTGAGACCACTCACTGACACTTGGAACCCACTCACTGTGCACCGACTGTGCACTCACTGAGACAACACACTGAGACCATTCACTGCCACTTGGAGCTCACTTACTTACCTACCTACTACACTATATTATACCAACTGCACTCGCACACTGATACGCCACTTACTTACCTACCGTGCTGGTGCAACATTCAAGCCACAGTCGCTATAGCTCCGGACTGGCCACTCTTACCTGAAGCTGAACTGGCCTAACCATCATCTGGACGCTCTGGACTGGCTCAAGCATCCCAAGAATTTCCAAGCTTTTTCTCGTGCCAATTTCCTGGAATACAAGCTGAGTTCCTGTTGACGAGTTCCTTTATTTCCTTGAGTAAGGTCACACGGGCAGTTAGTTAAGGTTTTTGTAAAGTGTTGGTAACTTTAAAATACACCAACCAAACACAAACTTTACATTGGTGACATACCAGAGTGACCAAATTTTTTAAAGAAATCTGCCTGTGCCCTTGCTTGAGGTTAATTTGGGAACTTGTGCAATTCTTAACTGTGTAAGGGTAGATCTGCATGAGTAGTATTTGGATAGGGATTTCAGTAGGCATTTCATAATTTTGTCAAGTGGCTAATCATTTCTCTTACAGTGAGTGGGTGGTAGAAAATTTAAATTTGCTACTTGAGGGTAAATAATTTTATCTCAACCCTCTATATAAATTTTTTACTCTCATTAATTTAATTAACTAAAAAAATCTTAGCAAATTTTTAAGATGGAGTACTACTCAATTGTACCTAAAGTGCCATCTCAACCTCTCAATGTACTAGTTGCAGATATTTTGCTTAATGGATTGAGAGCCATTTATTACCAACATCTTCAACCCTATATTATATTTACTATTTCAAGTAAATGAATGGGTATTGGAATAATAATCTGAAACTGCTACTGGGACGCCTATAGTTGGATTTAGATTTAAAAACCGGTATCTGTTTCTTAATGCTTGCAATTAAACATTTAAGGGTCCTAATTTTTCGTAGCTGCCGTAATCAATCTATTATAGAGCAGTTAATTACGATGTTATATCACATTCAAAGATCGATCGAACACTGTGTTTGATTACTGATATTGTGTTAGGGCATCCCTGGGCACAGACGTCAAGGTTTACGTGCAACTTTGCTACGATTGTCAGGCTGATAAACTGGTCATTAAAAATCGTGCAAACCACAGACTTACCTCCTCAATGGACAAAAAAAATATTCGACTTAGTGCATCTCAACTTTGTGAGTTCATTGCCTCTATCGCGAGGACAACTTATACGCTCACTCGTATTCCTAGCTCTATACGCTGAGTCGCGGTCCATTCCCATTCCCTCAAATACTGTAGTACGTGCCTTTGTCTGCTCTCGGATAACCTGGATATCACATTCAGTTATGTACCACACGTGACCGTGTCGCTGAATTTACTTAAATCTATAACATCACTATTTTTCTAGGATGTTCAAATATTAGCTCAACTGCTTTTCAGTCACTCTCATACGGCACTATCGATCGGGCTTACGAGATATAAAAATGTCCCTATTACTCCTCGATAACCGTCAGTGTTAACTTGATAATCTACGGTATAGTTAAGCCCCGTATAAAAAACCTACATATTTTTCCGTTACCGATGTTACGTAACGGATAGATCTTTCGATCTCGAACAAGGGAGGCAATGTAGCATGACCTGCTACCCCTTTAAAGCTTATAAAATTACAAATATTAAAATAACCTTCATTTTTAGTAATAAAAATAAGGCTAAAATTCGAGTGATTTTTACGAACTCTTTACAATTAAAACGTGCATATTTAGTGCACATTATAATAATAATAATATTAATATTAAGAGCGTTAGCCAGAAAGTATTTCCCAATCAAAACTTTTCTGGCAACATTCTCACGCTCGTTATCTAGACATAGCTCTCGCAGCAACGCCACTCCTGAACTTCCACATGTGACGTTAGGTTATAATTCCCTGGTGAGCATACTATGTCTTAAGTATTTTCAGTCTAGTCTAATTTTTGTGTTTAACTTGCCGGTGTATCTGTCTTCTTTGGTGATGTTTAGATTATCAAGTGTTGGTTTCTTCACTGTGAATTATTAGAGCAAAATCAAGTGTTAGGAATTGTTTCTATTGGACAATTGTGATAAATCAGTGACTGTGCTATAGTGAGTGATTCAACAGTGTTCATTACTATTCTCAGAGGACCTCATATGAACAGGTCAAATCCTAAAGACAGTTATAAGTCTAGCCTGCAATTTCCTCAGGTGTAGATTTTCATAAAAGCATACAGATATAGCATTTATCCCTAATTGTGTCACCTTAAGAATTAGTTTATTTTTATGTGGAAAAATCCTGTCTCATTACAGACCTAAAAGCTACTTCTTTGAAGACCTTAAACTAAATTATTGTGGTCATTAATTAATTCAGATTTATGAATATTGAATGGTAAGAATGAACCCTGATTTATTTTAGATCAACTTTATTATTTTTATTTTATGTCAAATTTCCTGATGTTGCTAAAATTGGTTTCTAAAAATACCACAAGCAAATCCTAAAGACTTCTGCCAATGATAATTTGTTTCTGCTCCTATCAATAACTTATAAAATCAATTTAATTAAACCCCTACCTCATTGTAAGAATGTGAAACAAAGAACTTGATTAAATGGTGAGTTGCTTGATAATAATCCTTACCAAATGCTGCCTTCTGCACTTTACTCTGGCATATTAAGAGTTGTCAATGGGACTTGTGAAGTGGTTGTTATCCGTGTATATGTGGTCATCACTTCACCATTACGTGCAGAATTTGGGGGACCGTCTGCCACCCACTCACTGCCACTTGGAACCCACTCACTGCCATTTGGAACCCACTCACTGTGCACTGACTGTGCACTCGCTGTGAAGCCCACCTACTTACCTACCGGCTGGTGCAACATTTCAAGCCACAGTCACTATAGCTCCGGACTGGCCACTCTTACCTGAAGCTGGACTGGCCTAACCATCATCTGGACGCTCTGGACTGGCTCAAGCATCCCAAGAATTTCCAAGCTATTTCTCGTGCCAATTTCCTGGAATACAAGCTGAGTTCCTGTTCATGAGTTCCTTTATTCTCCTTGAGTAAGATCACACGGGCAGTTAGTTAAGGTTTTTGTAAAGTGTTGGTAACTTTAAAAATACACCAACCAACCACCAACAAACTTTACATTGGTGATCTCCCCAGAGTGACCAATTTTTTTAAAGAAATCTGCCTGTGCCCTTGCTTGAGGTTAATTTGGGAACTTGTGCAATTCTTAATTGTGTAAGGGTAGATCTGCATGAGTAGTATTTGGATAGGGATTTCAGTAGGCATTTCACAATTTTGTCAAGTGGCTAATCATTTCTCTTACAGTGAGTGGGTGGTAGAGTAGAATAATTTAAATTTACTACTTGAGGGTAAATAATTTTACCTCAACCCTCTATATAAATTTTTTTTACCATCATTAATTTAATTAACTAAAAAAATCTCAGCAAATTTTTAAGATGGAGCACTACTCAATTGTACCTAATGTGCCATCTCAATCTCTGATGTACTAGTTGCAAATATTTTGCTTAATGGATTGAGAGCCATTTATCACCAGCATCCTCAACCCTATATTATATGTACTATTTCAAGCAAATGGACGGGTATTGGAATAATAATCTGAAACTGCTACTGGGACGCCTATAGTTGGATTTAGATTTAAAAACCATTATCTGTTTCTTAATGCTTGCAATTAAACATTTAAGGGTCATAATTTTTCGTAGCTGCCGTAATCAATCTATTATAGAGCAGTTAATTACGATGTTATATCACATTCAAAGATCTATCGAACACTGTGTTTGATTGCTGATGTTGTGTTAGGGCATCCCTGGGCACAGACGTCAAGGTTTACGTGCAACTTTGCTACGATTGTCGGGCTGATAAACTAGTCATACCTCCTCAATGGACAAAAAAATATTCGACTTAGTGCATCTCAACTTTGTGAGTTCATTGCCTCTATCGCGAGGACAACTTATACTCTCACTCTTATTCCTAGCTCTATACGCTGAGTCACTGTCCATTCCCATTCCCTCAAATACTGTAGTACGTGCCTTTGTCTGCTCTTGGATAACCTGGATAGCACATTCAGTTATGTACCACACGTGACTGTGTCGCTGAATTTACTTAAATCTATAACATCACTATTTTTCTAGGATGTTCAAATATTAGCTCAACTGCTTTTCAGTCACGCTCATACGGCACTATCGATTGGGCTCACGAGATTTAAAAGTGTGTCCCTATTATCCCTCGATATTCGTCAGTGTTAACTTGATAAATCTACGGGATAGTTAAGCCCCGTATAAAAAACCTACATATTTTTTCCCTTACCGATGTTACGTAACGGATAGATCTTTCGATCTCGAACAAGGGAGGTCATGTAGCATGACCTGCTACCCCTTTAAAGCTTATAAAATTACAAATATTAAAATAACCTTCATTTTTAGTAATAAAAATAAGACTAAAATTCGAGTGATTTTTACGAACTCTTTACAATTAAAACGTGCATATTTAGTGCACATTATAATAATAATATTAATATTAAGAGCGTTAGCCAGAGAGTATTTCCCAATCAAAACTTTTTCTGGCAACATTCTCACGCTCGTTATCTAGACATAGCTCTCGCAGCAACGCCACTCCTGAACTTCAACATGTGACGTTAGGTTATAATTCCCTGGTGAGCATACTATGTCTTAAGTATTTTCAGTCTTGTCTAATTTTTGTGTTTAACTTGCCAGTGTATCTGTGTTCTTTGGTGATGTTTAAATTTTTCAAGTGTTGGTTTCTTCACTGTGAATTATTAGAGGAAAGTCAAGTGTTAGGAATTGTTTCTATTGGACAACTGTGATAAATCAGTGACTGTGCTGTAGTAAGTGATTCAATATTTTTCTCAAATATTGTGTCCATTACTATTCTCAGAGGACCTCATATGAACAGGTCAATTCTAAAGACAGTTATAAGTCTAGCCTGCAATTTCCTCAGGTGTAGATTTTCATAAAATCATATTCCATTTTATATATGTGTGCTCAAGATATTTTTACTCCTATGCATCAGAGACTTGAAAACTAAACTCTGTTGACAAGAAAAACCAGATTCTGTTGACTAGAAAAACCAGACTCTGTTGACTAGAAAACCAGACTCTGTTGACTAGTTGATGCAAAATTAGGATTTAGCTTCTATCATTTATCCCCAATTTTGTCACCTTAAGAATTATCATGTGTTTCTTTTATATGTGGAAAAACTCTGTATTAATATTTTTACAGACCTAAAAGCTAATTCTTTGAAGGTCTAAACTCAATTATTTTGTGGTCATTACTTAATTCAGATTTATGAATATTGAAAGGCTAAGAATGAACCTTTTTTATCTAATGTCAATTTTCCTGATTCATGTTGCTAAAATTGGTTTCTAAAAAAACCCGATGCAAATCCTTCAGACTTATGCCAAGGATATAATTTAATTATTTCTGCTTCTATCAATAACTTATAAAATCAATTTAATAAACTCCTACCTCACTGTTAGAATGTGAAACCAAGAACTTGACTAAATGGTGAGTTGCTTGCTTGTAAGTCTGAACTAGTACTGCCTTCTGCACTTTATCCTGGCATATTTTGGGAATTGTCAATGGGACCTATGATGTGGTTATGATCCGTGTATATGTACTCATCACTTCACGTTACGTGCAGAATTTGGGGGACCGTCTACCACCCACTTACTTACCTACCTACTACACTATACTATACCCGCTGCACTCGTACACTTATACGCCACATACTGCACCTACTGTACTCGTGCAAGTTTCAAGCCACAGTCGCTATAGCTCTGGACTGGCCATTCATCCCTGAAGCTGGACTGGCCTAACCATCATCTGGACGCTCTGGACGGGCTCAATCATCCGAAGATATCCCAAGCTATTTCTCGTGCCAACTTCCTTGAATACCAAGCTGAGTTCCTGTCATGAGTTCTTTTATTCTCCTTGAGTAAGGTCACACAGGCAGATAGATGTTAGAAGGTTAGAAAAATCACAGGAGTGTGATTACGCTAACCAGGTTTATTTCAGTGAACACAGTTTTGGTTACAGTACAGACACCAATGTTTACCTCGCAACGGAAGGCACAAGAAAGGGACCGGAACCAGAGAACGCGCTGAGACAATGGTTCTTTACAACTAGCTGACTCTAAACGCATTCTGTTACACGAGTATTCATCACAGCGTTACACATTACCCTTAAACATACTAAAGTCGAACACATTCAAGGTGGAACATTTAAACATTCAACACTCCTTCTCACATTGAATGTGCTTCTCAAAGAAAACTACACCTAGCTTCCTTCTCAGCCTAGAGAACTTCTCGGCACTTAGACCCTTAGTAAACATATCAGCAAGCATATCATTCGAAGGACAATACACGAGATCAATTTCCTTAGTACAAAAGGCTACCTACAGCACTTTGGTATAAGTATTTGACACATTCCTCAACTTCATCTGAAGTTGTGACAAGGTCTGCATTAACATCTACAGGAGTAGCAACAGAATTTGCTTTATCCATGCCAAACCTAGACTACAGGACCTTAGTATAAGCAGACTGCTCTAGGAACACTTCATTTTTAGTCTGCATCACACTTACACCCATCCTCCAAATCTATCAGGAGCAGCTCTGTTCCTAGTTGAACGACGGAGCTCCAACTCTCCTTCTGAATCCTCATGTTTTTCTTCTTGAGGGAAGGACCAAGGAACACACTCAATTTCTTTTGAAGGCTCCTTCTCAAATGACATAAACTGAGATTCATTAAACACCACATCTCTACTCAACAAGACCTTTTGGCATTAAAATCATACAGCCTGTATCCTTTAGTTCCACTCTAGAAAAAGGAAGTTCATGGCTCTTGCCATCGCAACAATTTTCACAAGAAAAACATTCTCATTTCCTAGAGAACAATCAAAACCTCTAACAAGATCAAGAGACTTCAGTTTCTTAAGATTATCGAATCCTAGATGACAAAATCTCTTGTGCCACAACAGGTCATCCGAGGAGACACTCGGGCATTTTGCAGCTACATGATAGGAAGAAACTAGTCTATAAAGTCTTCCTACCTTAGAACCAGCAACTATCAACTTATTATTTTCATTTACAATCTCACATGTGCTTTTATTGAAATGGCTTTCCTTACCACATTCTGCATTCTGAGCAACAGAAATCAAATTGCAAGCTAGCTCTGGCACAAACAACACATTTTTGACAACACAATTCTTTATCTGCATGTTAGGCAGTGTTATTTTAAGACGTACATCTCCAACTCCAATACCTTTCAAAGCTCTACCCTCACCAATTTCAACTCTTACAGGAGAAGATAGACCAGAGTAAGATGTAAATTCCCTTTGCTTGTTGCACATGTGCTGAGTAGCACCTGAGTCAACTATCCAGGAGTCACAGTCAACATTACCTATAGGAAAAGCACTAGTAAACATAATAGTTTCACCTGTAGATGAGCTTCGTGCATCTACTGCTTTGTTTGCTTGGAATGTTCTATTTTCTTTTTTCAGTCTTTCTTCATAGACTCTACACTGTCTCTTAATGTGGCCTTCATTACCACACTCAAAACACTTAATGAGCTTTTTGTTTCTTTTGAAACTCACTAGCAATTTTTCACTGGAATCTGAAGTACCAAGGCTGCCTCGCTGTCTTTGTAGGGCCGCTAAAATATCGTGAATATTTTAGTATTAAATAATATTAAATTTAGTAATATTTTAGAGTTAATTTTTATATGTATTTCACGTCATTTGAAACTAGTATTTTAAAGTTAAAAATTCAATCGTAGTTCCAACTCCAAATTGTAACTCTCGTTTATGGAACACCATAGTCAACCACGAGCCTATAGGCTAAGTGCCCGTCAGTTCCTTCACAACCGTTCCCCAGTGTACAGTAATCTTATTCGCGCTTTCAGTCTCTCTGACGGGTAAGTTTTCCATTGACCATGTGTTAGGAAGTAAGGCGTTTCACTTACCTACCATATATTCCATAAACTTATTATTTTAGCTTTGCCTAGATATGAAGTTGTGCTTTGATTTGCGTTACTCCAAGATTTATAATTAATCGATATATAGAACACTTTGAATAATAACTTTTGCATCAGCTATCAAATTCATTGTATAATTTCGTTTCACTCAAGTCTCTACGTTCTGGGTATTTTATGATAAGCATACTGAAAGATCGACCAGCCATTTTGATACGGTTATTAAATATAATGGCCCCGGGTAGAAGCTACATATCCGCATCTCGTTTTTGTATTTCTTTGACTGCCAGTTAATTAAGTACGATGCCTTAGTGTTTTACTCCATAGTTTTCTTATAATGTTGTCTCGTGATATTAATTCATTTTGCTAAATTCTGTATTTATTTCGAGTTACTTATGGGTCCTTATCCGGGCAGGTTTCAGTTTCGGTTTCAGGTTCAGTTCAGTTTCAGTTCCAGTCTCAGTCAACGAATTTCTCAATTTCGATCCTTGATCTTGGCCTTAACTTCTACTCTGAGTTTGATCGTGTTCAATAATAAATCTGCAAGCAACGAAGTCGACTGTTTCACTTCCCCTCGAAGAACATCACCCACGAAATTATTACAACAGAAAAATAACACGTTCCCTAAATCTTCTTTCTTCGTTTAGGAGACACTCAGTTACAACTTCCCACGCTGGTATCTTCTCATGGGCTTCAAGAGCAGTTACCAGTAGTATAGCATGTCACTTGAGACCCTGGCGTGTCATCCCTTAAATAGCACGTCACTCACTCAAGTGAGTACCCCCACCCATTTACACCACCCACCCATTTACGGTACTATAGCATTGAGACACTGGTGAGACCCTGGTGTCCTTAAAATTCAATATTGTTAGTCATGTGACCTCCAGAAATCCTAAAGGTTTAGTAGATAGTGTTCGCGTTGTGTTCCTCACCCAGCAGAGAGCGCCCCAACTAAGGAACACAACACGAACACGAACGCTTCACATTCCATATCCACGATATGGAATTCTAATTGAGTATTTACACCCCTAATCCTAACTTGCGTTTAGCTAACATTACACCACCTACCAAACCTGCATCAGCTCTATCTCTCAACGAATGATCCGAAGATTTAGCCAAATTGAATGCCTCATCCTGAAGTTTTTTATCAAAAACATGTCTGTCTTTAGTATCTTTAAAAATCGAATATGCCATATCATGAAATTGTGCAGCTTTATTAAGTTCCTTAACAGGTTTATCTCCCCTCAGCAATCGCTCTTTCAGTTTTGTACCAGAACCAGTATAATTATGCCCTGGCAAGTGTAATTCAGGAAGCTTGCCTGAATTTAATAAATCGTTCATAAAACTACCACCGTTTTTATTAGAAACATACTGAGACTGTATTCCACTACAAACAGAACAAGTTCCTGTCAATCTATAAAGTATCTTATCCTTTTTCTTCGGATGCGCTTGTTCATGTAAGTATACATTCTTAGAAATGGTATGTTTCTTACAACGTAAGCAGTAAATTGAACGGTTAGGAATTGGTCACGACATTATAAATTTGTAATAATTTAGATATATTTCCACCTTTTTTTAAATTTTCTTAACAAATTTCATTTGGTGTCTGACCTCTATTCCTACAAATGATATAATAGCAAGAATATAGACCACATAAACTACTATTTACTTTCTGATGTTGTCTTGTATTATACCAATCAATTCTTTTTTCGATACATTTAGGCTGAGGTAATCCAAAAGAGTCATAGTATTCATTGTGATAGACAGCAACCCAATGAGTACCAGGATCAGAAGCTTCATCTAAATTCAATATAAACACAACTGTTTTTGGTAAATTTTCAGTTCGCATAAAACAACATTGGAAATGTGCTTCATTTTTCATGATATTATCGATTTGTATATTTGATAAACCGTTTTGGATTACCTCCTTTTTGGTAAAAAAGCACCACTACCAGCTTTTTTTCTTGGTAGGTAAGCACCTTTTCCACTTGTTAAATTTAACGTCTTTGTCTTTTTTAACAATTTCTCAACTTCTTTATTGTGGCGCTGATTTTCTTTTTCAATTTTATCATTATGTTTCTTGTCAAGAACAGCTTTAGTTATTGCCCCTGCCGCACCAGCCATACTGGCTGCAGCACCTATACCTGCTAAGAGTGTAGGAACTGTTATAATAAATACACCATATTTCAGTTGAGATTTTGATAATTTTATATCTTTAGATACTCCATTAGATTTAGCCTTATTTAAACTGTTAACTTGTGTCTGAGTTAAGTATAACTCATGGTTTGGTTGTTTTGAAGGATTAATTCGAAGGGTTACAGGACCGCTTAGCTGTTGTTGCATTTTTTTAAGTTGACATTCAATTAGTGCTACTGGGGTTTTTATATAACTGCCCATTTTGTTTACCTACTATAACAAAAATCTTAGAAGAGGAACTAAATTTTTACCTAATTACTCTCGTTTTCTTGTTTTCTAAGTTTAGAGTAGCTTCTCGGATGTTGAATATAATCACCCATACCAAATAATCATGAGAGGGGGCTTGCTTAAACTTTATATTCGCTACAATATTAGGAAATCGTGAGTTTTCATACAGTTCAGGTTTATGATTCGATACATCAATGTGGAATATTGGGTAGGTTGATCTGAACATTTCAAAGTCAATGAGTGACTTACGACTGTCTGAAGCTTGTAAAAATCTGTCAGAGATTTCCATAATTTCCCTTGTTTCAAAGTTATTTTTTAGCTCCTTATCTGGGAACTGAACACTATTAATTTCAGCATTAACTGATTCCACATTCATATGATCGAAGGCCATTGAAGATGTTTTTTGTGAAGTATTTCTATTTAGATGTCGCAATCCGATGAAAATCCTCTGGGGTTTGTGAATGGTGCTAGACAATGGAATCCTCACATCAGTGTTGCGTGCCGGTTGGTTACGATATACATCAACAGCTAACCAAGACAGTTTAAATGTACTGTCTTTAGCAAGTTGAGTTTCAAGTCTAGCTTTCATTCCAAAAGATGGTTCTGCATAAGGAATCATCCATACACACTTTGTTACAACAACCTGTCCATCATCAACACCATCTCCTCTTTGAATAAGTCGTTCTGATTTGTTTAATGTGAAAGTAAGTCGGTGTTTGACACCTCTGAAAACATGATCTACTTGTTGACAGAATGTAAAAATACGCTTTACAGGTAGAAGAAGATGTACTGTTCCTGAGCATCTACGCACATGACTACGACGCATATTATCATCATCTAGAAAAAATAGTTGCGAATGACGTATTGGTTTTAGTTTACCCTCATCATTATACTTTAAGAGATTCCTAATCAATGTAGCTATACCTATATAATCGATGCGTTCTATCTCGTTGTCATCAATATAATAGCGTCCTTCTTCGAAGATGTAAAGCCACTGTCACTCAGAGAAATATCTTCAGCTCTTTCAGCCGCAGCTGTTGATGTGGCCGCTTTGTCTTTCCAGATGTAAGCGTCACCATCTTCTTTTCGAAGTTTAATTGTTAGTAAGAGATAAGATTCTGCAGGGAGAAACCAAATGTCCTCATT
>VCRD01007084.1:5358-22336 GCA_006783055.1 Trinorchestia longiramus
CAGGTGTAGTAGGTGCAGGTGTAGTAGGTGCAGGTGTAGTAGGTGCAGGTGTAGTAGGTGCAGGTGTAGTAGGTGCAGGTGTAGTAGGTGCAGGTGTAGTAGGTGCAGGTGTAGTAGGTGCAGGTGTAGTAGGTGCAAGTAAGAAATGGTATCACACTGGCAGCATCCAAATAATTAAAAACAGAAAACTAGGAAAAAGTAAAGCATCATTTCAACAACAAACTTATTTTCTCCCAGTGACATATTTCTACTGGTTTCTTCACAAATTCAACTTCACTAAATTAGTTCCATGAAGCGAGTAACATAGATAATTTAACATGGACAGTCGTCTGCAAATGATGCCTGCCAAACACAAGACACAGCCACGCAGCCTTACACTTTGCCAGCGGAGAGAATTATGATTAAATTAAATAGTGTGCGCAAACTAAGTTTAATTTTTAATCAATTCCTAAACATGTAAGCCTTGTAACTGTTGAGAAACGGAGATTTCATATTAGGTGTTGTATACGAAATGATGTACCTCAACAAAAAGCATTAAGTGCTTCTGAAATAAAGGTATTCTTATTTATGAATGATACAAATATACACTTTTTTCTGAGGTCTTTATCCAAATCAACACTATGTTGTTTATGCTACTTGTGTAATTCGTTACTTTATCAAAGATGTAAATTGTGATACTTCAAGCATTTGTTCCCCATCTCTGAATTTCGTGTCACGAACACTGAAATGCAATATTTGCAGCACAGCTGGACTGTGCGTGGTGTACAGTAGTGTGAAAGCCGGTGGATGCAACCAAATGAAGTAGATGATAGCAAAATAAAGTGGATGCTACCAAAATGAAGTGAATGCGACCAAAATAAAGCGGATGCGACCAAAATAAAGAGGATGCCACCAAAATACATAAAGTGGATTCTACCAAAATAAAGTGGATTCTGCCAAAATGAAGTGGATACCATCAAAATGAAGAGAATGCCACCAAAATAAAGTGGATGCTATCAAAATAAAAAGAATTATATCAAAGTATTGTGGATACTACCATAATAGGGTGAATACTGCCAAAATGGGGTATTTACTGCCAAACTACGATGCATACCGCCAAAATAGGGCAGATACTACAAAAATAAGGTTAAACGATGAAAATAGGGTTTACACTACCAAAATAGGGTAAATACTATCAAAATAAGGAGGCCACTTTTAAAATAGAGTAAACACTACCAAAATAGGATGAATACGATCAAAATAAGGAGGCCACTTCTAAAATAGAGTAAACGCTACATAAATAGTGTGAATGTTGCTAAAATAGGGTGGATGCAATCAAAATTAGATGGAAGCTACTGAAATCTGGTGGATGCAGTAAGTGGAAGCAACAGTGATGTTAGGCAGAGTATGGTAGTGTCAAATTCTTAGCCCAGTATACATGAATGTTTTCTGTTATTTTTCAACATTTTTGAATTACGATCGTTTTCTAAAGGCTACGTTGAGTAATGTTCATTGAAAATACTAATTCAAAAACAGTGAAAGTTATTTGCATCAAATACTCAGCATTGGCTTAATGCATGTTTGTTTCACTAATGGTCCAAAAATAAGTCATTTCGTTTGTGTCGCCCTGTTAAGTAGAGCAAAAATTTAATTAGAAGTATTTACAATTTTTTTTCTATATTATAATCATCTGGTTGCACGGTAATCGAATCTATTTATTGTATCCAGTGTATACATTAAAAAAATGAATTCATTATTTTCAAAAAGTACCGTGTTTCAGAATACCCCTACAGCATACTGTTTTGATAAATACATTTTAACATATAGGAGGTGAATAGTACGATGTTCAAAAAAGTTTAATACTACATTGACTGAAATTTTATTTCCCCTTTAATGAAATGAACTTGCAGAGCCCTGAGGTTCGACATATTTGCAACCCAGGTGATATTAAATATTTTAATGAAAACCCTATAGATTCAATGAATTAATCATCTGGTATGTTTTAAATTAAATCAATTAACTAAGACAAGTTCACTTCATAACATCTGTTAGGGTAATTAACTGTAAGTGATTAAAGAACCTCAAATAGCGTTGTAATAAACAACAGCAGGACATAACTGAGAGAAAACGTTTGCCTCTGCTTCGCCTGCGTCTCAAATTGAACATAGGGGAACCGCCTGCTCGAGGTACCTTGCTGATTGGAAAATAATGATGTTACCAACAGAAGGTAATGATAAATCTATTAACAACCTAATTGTAAAATTCATATTCCTATTAAAAATTGTTATGAAATTGTTTATATGCTTTTTTCTCGTGTTAGTCATGATAGCAAGTTAAAATAGATCGCAAATCCTGTTCCATCTTTCATGCCAAGAGAATTATTTTTTACCACTTAAAATTCTGCCCATGCTCCTTAACTATAAATTAATATCATCGACTTTGCAGCTAACATTTTTTGGAGGATTTAGATGCAAGAAATGTTTGCGTTGTGGTGTTCTAGTGGCACTGTAATTTTCTCCTACTGATTTAAATTCCAAATATTTATATTTATGTTCGATAACTTATTCGATAACATTGCAAGCTATTTTGCAATTTATTGACCTCATCATCATTCTCTAAATGAAGGAAATTGTCATTGTGTAGGAATTTTGGTCATTAGATCATGAGTTGCATGAAGAGAAAGCAAATTTTAGCTTGAACATCACGTCTTTAAATGACTTAGTTCGTCTTTCTTTTTCTTGAGAAGCATTTCAAAACGAATAACAGAAAATGTACAACATGGAAAATTCCTCTTCACTTTAATGACTTCGGCACGTGTGTATTCAAGGTCAAAAATTTGTGAAGTAATTGAAAGTAAAGATGAACTACAAGAATAAAGTGTAATATGTGTCATCACGTGTAGGAACTGGCAGCGTCCCTCGTATTTCTCATGCAGGTAAACTTTAAAGACCTTCGTAGATATATTAATTTAACCCAACAAATAATTAGTAGAGAATCTCTTAAAATGAGTCCTATTATTTCAATTGCCAGGTTCTCTAAGACAGGAAAATGTTTTATAAATTCGAAATTAATTCTACCTCTCATGAGCGAGTAACTGAAACGTGAATAAAAACACCGTAGACTAATCGAATTATTTGTATATTTTTTTAAATTAAATTTTAGTAACTGATTATTATGTCCAAGCTCAGACTAAACACAATAACAAGATACAGGACACAATAACTAAGATACATGACACAATAACTGAGATACATGACACAATAATTAAGACACATGACACAATTACTAAGATACATGACACAATAGTTAAAAAACATGTCACAATTATTATGATACAGGGCATAATAGTCAAGATACAGGGCACAATAACCAATATACAGGCCACAATAATCAAGATCCAGGGCACAATAACTAATATTCAGGACACAATAATCAAGATCCAGGGCACAATAACTAATATTCAGGACACAATAATCAAGATACAGGGCACAATACCCAATATGGAGGGCACAATAACGGAGTATACCATTATATTTTGTAGCTCGTCAGGTGTTATTAAATGAGTTCCAAAAATTGCATCACGACTTTTTTTATACTTAAATCACGTTTCTCAGAAAAATTCTGTTGGAATATTTCCAGTTGTGCTCATTATAGTCAGATCTTTACAGGTCTAATATAAGTAAAAATATCATACAAATCTAATAATATACTGTCGATCTTAAATACGAATGTAGCTTATCGGTCAACTAAAATAGCGAAAATGAATAGAGAGATTGTATTAACTCATGTAAACAATTTGACCATTTGATATTGAAAATTTCATTTATAGTTAAATGTTTAGTTCTTTTACCGTAGATTTTATGCAATAATTTCACCACGTGAGATGTGAGAAGCAAGTCCGTAATGATTATGCATCATTATAGCTACAAAGTCAGTGTTTTCGAAACATTAAAAATTCTGTGCGTGTTTAAATGCATTTTGCACGACGCTATGCTGACAGTTTCTCCATCAAAGAAGAATCTATTAAGAGTCTTCTCCTTTAAAACTCTATCTATCCATCGCCTATTTCCTACCAAGTATCAGATTTGCTTCAAATCGACATATGAGTTTTATCAGGAATCAGGGTTCATAGTGACGGCAAGTTGAGGACGGCAAGTGCATATTGTGGTAAATTTGAAGGGCAGGGCGGCAAAAGCTGCGCTGCGCAATGCGAGCGTTTGCTGGATCGATTAGTGCTTCGACCACAGCGCCCCCTGCACTCGTGGAGATCAGAGTTGCAGCGCCATTGCTCGCTACGTCAGAGAGCTGTGCATTTATCCTCTTTTGCGGCGGTTAAAAGCTTCACTAGTCCTCACACGACTAGCACAAAACACCAAAATGCATTGCTAACCTAAGTGATAGAAAATTTCTTGAGGTTGGCTTCGGTTTCCGGGAAATTTGGAAGTTTAAAGTGCGCGAGAATCTGTTGGGTAGGCGCTGGGTACTGGCTTGCTAAGCTCTCGTTGAATTTTGCCTTGTCTCGAAAAGTTTGGTCTACAGTTGCACGTAGTCATTTTAGTAGTAATAATCTTATTATTTCAGTTCTTCCTGTGACGCTGCAGATTCTGAGCAAAGGTTTCGGTCGTTGTTGAGGTTTCTAATTGATGGTGATCTGAAAATTGAAAATACCGAAAAATCAGCCTGGTTTCTTGCTAGATAGTTGCTGTGCAGGCAGTACGCAAAGTTTCTGAAAATTCCAAATTTTGATGCCCTGCATTGGCTGTTATAAATCAACGGGTCGATGTTCATGAGGAAAGAATTAAGTTTGAAAACCCAATCAGCTTGAAAATTTTGCTGGAAAATAATTGTGACGGAAGTGGTTCAAGAAATCTTCCAAGATTTCGCTCTACTTCGGACCGTATGAGCCCTACAGAAATGTCCAGTAAGTATCCAGTATTGTTTACACTAACTCACTCTACCATGTTTACTAACTGATCGTCCCTAACTGTGATGATCCATAATAGTGAAGGTCCATAATTGTGAGGGTCCCTGACTGCGATGATCCATAATTGTGAGGGTCCCTGGCTGCGATGGTCCATAATTGTGAGGGTCCCTGACTGCGATGGTCCATAATTGTGAGGGTCCCTGACTGCGTTGGTCCATAATTGTGAGGGTCCCTGACTGCGATGGTCCATAATTGTTATGCTCCCTAACTGTAATCGTCCGTGACTGTGATAGTACGTGTCTACAATAGTTCCTAACGAAGATAAGAACTGTGCCAGTCATCTCTGGTTATAGTGGTCCCAAGTTGTGACAAAACCTGACTGAAATTTTTGTTATGATTTTGGGTGACCATAGTCATCGCTATCTAATGCCGAGGGTTAAATAAACAATATATTCTTTCCATAACTTTACTCTTTATTTGTTCGTATATGAGTATTTTCTCATAAGAGTTTGTGAAAGAGCTGACATAGTTGTATATTTACGGCACTGATGCATCTAAAAAAGTGAATATTTTTTTGGAATAAGTGTTACTCCATTGAACCCGTCGTCAATCGTACTTCATTCCGTCGTATAACTCTTCAATGTAGGTAAACTTTGAGCTTAATCACTCCGTTCTATGAAAATGGATTATTTGTGTGAATATTCACAATTACAACTTCTTTTTAAATGCCGTAAAAACTCATAATTTAAAGTAAATTTTCTCACTGCTGAAAACAATGCTTGTTAAATCGAATGTGATTTCTCTACCTTACCAAAAAGACTTAAAGTTTTTTGTTTGTTTTTAATGGTATTTGAATTTCCGTTATTATGTGTTATCTCATACCGAACTATTTTTTCTTCTTCAGTTTTACTGATGTTGAAATTACGGAGAAATGACCTCACTAGTGTAGATCAGATGTACTAGTTATGACCATTTCACTAGCTGTGAATTTGAAAAACTAATTCACGATTTCAAGTGGCTAACTCGTCCAAATATTTCCAGTCAAAACTAATCGTGAGTTGAGACATGCGCATATCACTTCTCTGTTATTTATTTCTTCATTCATGTGCTTAAAAATGGATGAATGAATGAGTTAAATGAGTTGACTGGGTTCAAGGCACTGTTAACTATTCATCGTCAGGAGTAATATTTAGTGAATGCATTTATGTTGACTCTGAATTTCCATTAAAGCGTCCACCGACTCGAGTTTTATATTTCCTATTCAGTGCCTGGTCATGTTAATCGTCGTGTTTTTTTTTGTGAAATTGCTAGTAGCGTTCCCGTACAGCAAAAGTTTTTTTTTCTGTCAGTGTTTTTCTGTCAGTTGTCGTTTTTAGACTTTGGACCATGTAGATATTTCATCAGTGATCAAAATTTTCTGAGCTCATCTTTTATCAAATAAGAATATTTTTAATCCTAGTATCAATGCAACTGTTTGTTTCTTTTTCGTTAGCAAGAGACTCGTATTATAGAAACGAAAAGAAATTAGGTCATTGAATAGGAAAATAATATTTTTCAGTTCTACAGCATCTTTTCAATGAATAAACATTGAGCCTTGCTCATTCAAAATCGGAAATATTAATTGGAAATGCACTGAAAATGGTTTTTTGAAGTTAATACTGAATAGAACTACGAATTTTGTTTGTGGTAATTCAGACTCTATTAGCATAAGTATACTCAGCAAAAGGATTTTTACACCCTGAACAAATATTCATTTTTTAGGGGAATGTACAGGAGCGCTTTAGCGTATGCAAACAAAATGATAAAAATTAGCCAATAAAAATGAAGCAAATTTAAGCAAAAAATTTTTGATGCAATAAAGTTTTAAAATTTAAAGTTGCAATAAAGTAATAATTTAGTACTTGTTCTCATCCAAGTTCAGTACCAGTGGTCCAAATGTAATGGGACAGTAACAGTGATCTAATTTAGTACTTTTTCTTAACCAAGTTCAGTACCAGTGGTCCAGATGCAATGGGACAGTAACAGTGATCTAATTTAGTACTTTTAGTACTAAATTAGACTAAAGTACTTTAGTACTCTTACTAAAGTACTTTAGTACTTTAGTACAAGTTCAGTACCAGTGGTCCAAATGGGACAGTAACAGTGATCTAATTTAGTACTTGTTCTCAGCCGAGTCCAGCAGCAGTGTTACAAATATCGAGACCCACGTAGAGTATAGTTCATCATGACCTGCAGCCACATAACAAGCTTGACTTAACACTCGTGTGAGCTCGCTGTATGACATCCAATTCTAATGAGTTTGTTTTTATACAATATAAAACACATCAACATTTCGGAAATTTATAGGTATTTATATTAAAAACAAATGATTTAAGCGCCTTAATGCGCTCATACTCATAAACATCAACGATTCTTATAGAAACACAAAAAATACAAGGTTTTACCGTTGAGTTTAAATCTTTGTTTGGAAAGTTCGCGATTTGTTAATTTTATTCGGAAATTAGCTGACTTGGAATATTTACTTAACTTTGGAATTTATCTGTTGTGTGTACTGTGCACTTAGCTCCAACTCACAGATTCCATTACATTTTCATGCGAATTCTTTGAATTTTCTAAAATGAGAATTTCCAGTCGGTAACATCAAACGGCACGATTTTTTAGCCGTCATATATTCATGTTCGTTCTTGCGACCGAAGCATGCTGACTAACGTATAAGTTCTATCAATAATTTCTGTCAAGTAAGGCCCCGAATATACAAAGCTTGGATTTCCATTGTAAGACTTTGTTGGAGTGCTTCTTGAAGGGGGAAGTAGCACCTACTGCGTTTGGAGTTACTTAACGTTTCAAGTCTAGAATTTTAAAAATAAAAAATAAAAAATTATTTGCATTTTGAAATGATCACTTTCATCTACCTTCACCTTGTTGAGAAATGGACGAAAACGGCTTTAACCTTGTTGAGAAATTGATTTTATTTAACCGTTAAAAAATCTGTGCGAACTTAAAACCGGTGATCTTCCCAGTTGAGACGAGAATGTGTTTAGTTGTGATCATAAAAGTGAGAATCAGTTGACTTTGCGAGAGAATTAAGCTCCAAAAACGTAAAATCTTAGCATAAAACGTACATACACAATGACTACTTTTTACTTTTGTTCTTCTGACTTGATCAGAGCCAGGAAAAGAGGAAGAAGGACACGACTGTTGACAAAATTAGAAAATGATTCATGGCGGTTTTGTAAGTAATAACTTGAGAATCATTGCTCCAGACATCAGGATTAAGAGAACGGAAAGGAGGATTTGAGTTGAATTTCACGCTCAGAAGCTTCATCACAAACTGTCATGGTGCAATAAAATGAGTATCCAGTAGCAAAAAAAAAATAGAGAACTTGCATCTTGAGAATATGAATGCAATCAGAATGTAGTAGCTTCAAAGTACAAATTTCTATTTCTATTGATTGCTTTCACTTATATAATCACACAGGCAAAATTTGTAGCAAAAAACTAAAACCTACTAAAAGCTTTCTGTTGTTTATCATTCATACATACACCTTCCTTGTAAGATAACTTGGTTTGCAGCTCAGGGAGTTGGGATCCCAATTAGTGGCATCTACACAAGTGTTTTTCATGCATTAACGCCTAATTTATGGAGTTCAATTCGGATTTAATGCTCACTCTCGCTTTTTCCTCTCCTACCTGGAGCACAACTGCAGTTATTCGTATGATCATCGCAGTCTTCCCTGGTGCAATTTATTTGGATTACAAGACTATTTAGCTGAGGAACGCAACGTTGTAAATATTAACGTTGGCTGGGCGGGCATGTGCCTGGCAAGCATGCCAACGAGCCACGCACATTGATTTTCTGTAATAAATGCTTGAATATTTTAACTGAACTGCATTAGGTCTGTGATTGCATGAGCTCGCGGACGCTTGCAAATCATTTCAAAGTGCTTGCAGATGCTCAGTGTTCTTTTCTGATTTATTCCTCATCATGACAAAGTCACGCTTTACCTTCGCTGCAGCAGACACGATGAATTGTGCATATATTTCGCTTTGTGATTTCTATTGATGACTTGACAAGGAGCGTAGTAGCAGGGAAGTCAAGGTGCATATGTTGCGAAGTTGGACTAAAGCTTTCAGTGTGATGGACATAAGCACCGTAATTAGCTATCCGCCAAGTGACTTGACTAGTCACGAAAACTGGGGTTGTTTGCTGGTCAACTATTCGTGAGGGAACAATTGCATGCTTATGGAGAGCGTTTGTGAGCAGTGTTTTAGCTCGACAGAGTTTTGCCCTATTAGGAATAATGTCTGCTGTCGGAATAAGTTCCCCATGGTGCTCGCATACTGCAAAATCTCGGATTGTTGCTACTGTACATGGATTTAAATATCGTGAAATGGTCCAACTCTGCAGAAACGGACATTGCCTCATCAGGGCTAATGTCTTCCTGCAGAATGTCCTGTCGACCACGCTCTAAATATGCTGAAAAATTAGATAATCACTTCAGCACTGAGGTCTCGCACGGAATAATGCTTTATGTTTGAATACTACAGGACCTCGCATGCATAATCTAAATTGTTAGTTTCGTTCATTTTACAGCTCCATAGATGCATGACGGGTCCAAATATAGAATCTTCAATTTTATTTCACAGATCAATGTAGTTTTCTTTGCACCACACAAATTATAATGTTAATTTCTCATGGTATGTACGTTGCTGTCGTTGATGACACAAAATTAGAATTATCGCAGCAGTATAAAAGCATTATACAGCTCTCAATGCACAAGTTTACAAAGTAAAAAGTAAGCGCTGATGGTAGTGAAGCTTAAAAAGCATTAATTTAGGGATGAATAACACATGCATGGGAGGCTAATATAAATAATTTCATGTGATCTTCCACTGCTTTGCACTAGAATGTTCTTGGCATTTAAAAACACAGTGTGTTTTCATTAAATTATGTACACAATTTACTACGTGATATTTCTAAAGGTTTATCGGACGAGTGTTTCTATGTACTTTTATTGCACCGGAAAATTCGTTGAATAGCGTGGTACACAAATGGAAAATTTTCAAAGCTATGCTAACATAATTAAAATTGTATGCATCGAATAATCTTTCCACTGCATGTCAGCCGTATTAATAATTATAATAATAATAATAACAAGAATAACAATGATACTTGCTCTTATAGGAGCGGTTTATAGCAACAAAAGGCTTATTCAGAGAAGCGATAACGCACTTTGAAATGGCTTCTATTGACACCGGCGGAAACTGCTTTGTTTCCGTTCCATTTCTCTGATAATATTGTTTAGCTTAAGTCTCTGTTTACTCGTCTGCAAGCAGTTGTAAATGATTCACTCTCAGTACATAATACTTACTTGCATTACGTACACAGCGCCTTGCTGCCAGTGTTTCAAATTCAAAAACATTTTTAAAATAATTCTCAATCGTTTGTTATTTTCTTACGCATCGCTTAGCATTACGCATACTAGTTCATTGAACTTTAGTACGCATGATGTTATTTTTCGTCTCTCAAATAAACATTACCATCTAGTATTTTTGCTTTGGGTATTTTCTTCCTTTCAATCTTGTGTGATCTTGAAAAAAATTATTTTAGGCAAGCAACATGAGAGTTTTCACCTAGCAGGTGTAACATAATTACATAATTCTGCTGCACAACTTCCTTGTTGCGTGCATCCATTGGGTCAAAAATGACCCGTCGATGTGGCTCCTTATAGCATTCTCTCTTTTGTATCTTGTGCCATTGAATCAAAACTGTTTTCAAAATAAAGGTGGGAAATATTTTAAGCATTTATTAAAAGAATAATTTTGTAATATATGTATAACTAATTCCAAAAAGTAATAATGCCTCCCCTGTCACTTTGAAGTTGTAAGTGAGTGAACGAACAGTTCTGAAAATTTATTTGTTTCTATAATGATTTAAAAAAAGTAAGCGTCATTCAATGTCAGTACTCAGTCATGTAGGATGTGTGTCAGTACTGTGCATAGTACAGAATATATGTCTTATAATGAACATTGTGATTGTAAAACATTCATTAAAGAGCTCACATTTTACATACAGCATGTTGGTACAACAATAAAGACTGCATAGTGAGCAGGAATATTATGCATAAGAGTTACATTATTTGTTCTGGATGTGTTTTTTAACCAACGTGTCACGTTTTTCAGGGCTAGTTACATATGTTTCGTTATTTTGTTCTGAAAATAAAATTTTCATGTTCTACCACGATACGTAATTCAAAAATTACTCATAACTCCAAAACCACTTTAATGGTTCACTCAGCGGTGATCTGTGCGACATTAGTGTCGAGTACAAGTAGATCATGCATTATATTTGAAGATAACTCACTTCCAAGACTGCTATGAGAACAACACATGTAGTTTCTGTCTGCATTATTGCGGAAACAGCGATTTTTAATCTCCCTGGCTTAGCTATTGAGGATAAATAAATTTCTATCGCCTGATGAAACCTTCAGTCATGAATTTATTTTGAGTTGCATTTGCACAACTGAATACTTTTTTTCATTCATGAAATATGCAGTCTTTTCTCTCGTGAAACGATGAAATGTGTCAGTCTCCCAGAATTTTCCACAGTATAACCAAAAAGAACGCTATTTCTATTCCAGTTGTAAGACATCCACTTGTTCATTCAAAGTGTATTCTCCAACACATTATTCAAGCTTCGGCAGCCTACTCAGAATAATCAGTTATTTCATAGAAAATCTGTTTAAAATCTGTTTGAATGATGCAAGCACAATTGATTAGATGGCCCCTTGATTATGCAATCATTCTTCACTCGGAATGCTTTTCTTGATCAAAGAATGCTGATCTACTGCTAGAATTGAATGGCAGCTCCATCCAGGCTGGCTTACTGAATACAATTCTTGAAAAATTGGACGTGAAAAGAAGAGATTTGTTTTGTGAATGAAAGATAGCAAGATATTTTTTCTCCTATTCATCAATTGTTTGACCTGAACTGGATACAGAGATAAAAACAAGCATTGTGTTAGAGCAATCTTGTATCACAAAAACTGACACATAAAGCATTCTCATGTAATATTAAAAATAACGTGTTCAAGTCATTAATAACTAAACTATGAGGAAATTACCCTGAGATTTTAATTAAGCTGGTAGTATAATACATGGACGGAGTTGTACCTTGTTGTAAATCAAAGCAGTCTGTAGTATTGTGCCACACGAGTCTGCATTATACAACACCATTGTATTTGAACTGCTTATGAATCGAGTTTTTGATGAATGGAAATGTTGACAAGTGAGCTCAATGAATGTACAGCTCGTACAAAACACTCCAATTTTTGAGAAAGTCCTTTTTTCTGTAGTACATTTATTGTTAATTCGCAGTAATATTAGAATCTGCTTTACAGGTCTTGAGTTATCTTCTTCTGCTTGATTTTTGCCACTGTTGATTTCATAAGAATAAAGTTTCTCAAGCAGACGTGGGTTTGGATCGTGGAGCCCCTTATAGGCTGCTTTAAGCTTTTGATTTCAAATTTTGTCACTCCGATTTTAAAAACCATGAAAAAAGTGCACTGAAAATTCAAAAAATTGTTTAATAAACTACCAAATGCACTATTTCTAATCGGCACGATGAGATCCACTTTAGATCTAACTGACCAAGGTAAAATTGTTCAATTACCATTCAACGCAAGCAGCTGTCTCGGTTCCATTTTATATATTTATGCTGAAGGCTGCAACAATTTTTCAATATTGCCTTGATTAAGAAGTCTTAAACTTTTATTTATTTGTAATGATGTAATGCATGTGGTGTAGTAACTACGGATCTGAGGATGTGTCGAACCTTGAGAGCATCTTTGTCAACCAGCCAGAGCCCTTGGTATCAATTGAGGACCTCTTTTCTAGGTAGAATTTACGAGTTTTGCATGTTTTCTTCCTCGTTATAACGACGACATGCTGCCCCTGGGATATCACTCAAGTAGGTCTCTGATACTCAGACGCTCTGTATTTTACTTTCTTAGCTCAACAAGATGCTCAGTCTGTCTGTTTAAACAATTCTCAAAATACAGTTTATGCAAGCTCACTTCAGCAAAACTTTACTCAAGAACTTTGCTGCACTAGTGTACATATGAATAAAAACAGAACTTTTTATACATATCTACTGTAGAATAAGACAATTTTACTCTGGATCTCCCATGCGAAGAAGACTTATAAATTGAATTGTTTTTGTAAACCCATAAGCTTCATCCATGAAATATTACCCCACTGACTCCCGTCAAACATAGATGTTTCAAAGAAACTAACTCCATGTACAAATTTGAGTTTTGAAACTATCACAGAATTTCTTAACTTACTTTAAGCATGGAACTACAATAAAAAAGATTCACTGATGATTTTGCCGATAATTGGCCTGAATGTGCATGATACTTTAGATACGTGAGACCATGCCATTGTGATTCGACAGGTTAATCGTTTGGACTGGCAGGCAAGGATCTGGTAGCTCAGCCAGCTATTTAGTTTGATTATTTATTTGATAGTCCAGTCAAAAGATCTCGATACAGTCATAAAATCAATAATTTATTTGCCTATGATTCATGTTAGATTTTGTACGAAAAGCAACATGGCTTATCATTCTCAACAGAAGCTGATGGTCACACGCCCTGCATGTTGGTGCCAGACATATCAGTTGCAACGTAAAGCTAAAATAAGAACAAAAATTTATGATGTATACCGTGCCATAGTTCTAAGCTGAGTGACCTAATCCCAAGCTGTAAATTTAATCTACGTTCTGAGTTATTATTCTAAATTTCTTTTAAGTTCTCTTGGAACACCAACGTAAAAATTTTGGATTGGTTTCTGCAGAGATACTAGAAATATTGTTATTTCATGCAATTTAGCAGCTCTGTTTCAACTCTGAGCCCCAGAGTTGCGGAGCGTTTTTTCCCTTGGTTAGAGGAACTAAAAATTTTCTCTCTCATACCTACCACTTCCAAAACGCTACGAATTCCGTGGTTGTGTGTGCGTGCTGTCAAGAAAGCTTTGCTGGGTCAGACTTTGATCGATGAGAGACTTAGCGTAGGCTTTACTCTGGTAATTTCCTGATAAGTTTAAGTAATTTCTTTGAACGACCTCATTTGTAGTTTTTGGAATAAACTTTCCGCATGGACCCAACTGTGACCCAAAAATTTGTCATTATTATTGTTCTTTGAATGCCTAAGCCACTTTGGGCTGTAAGCTGGACTAGTCATTTCAAATATCTGTCGTGGTCTTTTATCTTTTTAGCCAAATAAATCTTTATTGCCATTAAGAAAACAGATAATTTATGTCAAGAGCATGTCAAGGCTTCAATTTCATTGATTTTTTTAACTCAGTTGCTTGATTGCAAGGCTTCACCAGGAATTTCATTTCATTTTAAAATCACTTTTTTGTATTACTAATCCGCGAGAAAGAAAACAGAGCCTCTTTTAAGGGGGGGCGGGGAGGAGGGGAAGACTTGGAGGGAAAAGAAATTGGTGAGAAGCTCCATGAAGTATTTAGTATTTACGATAATTGCAGGGGGAAGTTTACCAATAGTTCTTAAAGAACTTGAGGGATTTTTAAAATGTTTTTTCAAACTGAAGTTCATTTATTCTAAATATGCATGTTTCTGATGGCAACTTAAAGAATATTTCTGACATCAGAAATTTTCATAGATATTTTATATACATATACGTAGGTAAGGAAAAGAATTGCTGAATATTTTTGAACTGACATTTTGACTGTATCATTATTCTTTAAACCAGTCATTAGCCAAATGGTAATTTTTTTAATGATTGCAAACTTAGAAATTATTGATTACGATTTAATAATAATATTGTTTTAACCGTTTCTGTTTTCCGATGTCCAATACGTCCTATATTCTTCTAGTTTTTAAAATTTGATTTCTTTGTCTTTGAACTCGTTTAATGAATTCACAAACCCCTGGTGATCGCTGGAGCTGCGTTAACCTACAATAATAAGATATAAATTTAATTAGTTTAAGCATTATTATAAGTTTTGTAATACATAAGTGTTTTACTATTACCGTTACTTGAAGCTCTTTTTCAAGTTGTGAGAGCGTTTTCGAGCGTAAGACGATGGTTTTGTTTACATTTAGTGTTTTTAACCGAGCTAGGAACTTGCTGCTTAAATTTGCCTTTGACAGAGCCTCTTGGGAGGTCAGGCCTGCTCGCTAGGGCGTCGACCGCCTCACCACAGAATTAACCGTGCATGTTAGCGCTCACATTGTGCTGAGTCCTGCTGGAAAAAATGCTCACAACAAGTGCCCACGCATGAGTTACTGGCTACCTTCAGTGCATTAATGGTGGCATAGTGAACGATAACGGTATAAACTCGTTGAAATAAATAATTATTTCTGTGCTTCAAAAATATAAAGTTGATCCAGTCAGTTAATTCTAGTGTTTGATTTAGTTTTCACACTCAGTCGAATTTGCCTTTTTCTAACCTGCCGAACAAGTGATTGAAGTGTTAGCCTATCCTCTTCTAATGAATACAATTGCTAGTTCAACTGCCACGACTAATTTTCTGCGTACAATATCAATAAGACGTGATTCTCTTCGGTCACTGTAAATTTTTCCCCTGGATTCTGCACCTCAGTTCCCTCAAGTCACACTATTTTGTGCTCCCTTATCTTGTTCTATAATTGGATTTTCAGCGTGGCTTTGGCACACTGGACCTCGCAAGCAATTATTAAAGCAAGGAGCACTTCACGGTCACTGCTAAGTGTTTGATGGCAACCAAACTTTCTGCCCTCATAGCACAAGTTCGTTTTAAGTTGCTCCTGGCTGAGTGCTCCCACGCCCCACGCCCAAAAGTTGGCCAAAATCTTTTAATTCGACCTCACTGGTATCGCAATTGAACTTTCTAAGATGCATTCTGCCCTTGAACACACCTGTCATGTTGGATGATAGCGTCTACTATTGATAGAGTCTTATAGGGATGGCAAGTTTTATAGCTCTCTCGTGAGACAATATTCTCTCAAGTAAACTTGTGTAAGCCAACGTTGAACTATAAATGTCGAGGGATGGTTTTCTACGATTTTTACCTTTTCCTTTCAAATTGAATCACAATCTGGTCAAATGAAAAAAGTGAACAGAAAAACTTTCGTGTGAGTAGGAGTAGTTGTCTGAAGTTTGAATTCTAAAACCACGTTCAGTTTTTTGTTAGTTTTCTATGTAATATGTTTATTCTGGGAAAAAAGTAACAACTTACGAACTTATGACGGGAGTAAAGACTGATAACCAATCACTTAAAAAAAATTAAATAATACGAGACTTTAATGTATCCCCTTTTTGATCTCGAAACATTAAATTCAATTTTGTGTATATGCACTTAAATAAAAGGGAAGGTGCTGCATACACGCAATAAACCATTTATTAAATCAGCTCACATGCTCTTGCATTTAACACACGTAGGGTTCCATAACACTACTGTGTTATATCAGCCTGTAAAAAATAAACATTTAGGCCTCAACTAGATAACATATCCACATGTATTAATGTATAATCAAGCTGCACGTAAATCATCTACATTCACAGACAATTCTACATGCGTAGTTGTAACTTGTGACTTTGAGTGCAGAGCTACACCTGAGATGTCCTCCCTATCCTTCAAATTAGAGTCCTAGGCCAACATTCTTATCCTCTCACACTTTGACGTTGCAATTAAGAACTTCGTGCCTTCCAGGACTGAGCTTTGATCGAGTGTTTCTTCTTACTAAAATTTACGGGATTAGGTAGCAACCCATGAATGGACCAAACGGCTTGTTTCTATTGTACATCACCAGCTTGGTCGACTGGTGAGCGAATCTGCTTGCGAGCGGAAAGACCCGGGTTCGAATCCCGCTGCCGACATGGTTGACACGGCTAGAAATACGGCATGGGACTTGGGTAAACAACCGAATAATTATCGAAGTAATTATCCGACCCAAGAATGGGCCAAAAGGTTCGTTCCTATAGCCTTATTCTATTCTATTGCCATGTTTTATTCTGTTTTACTCATCATCCTCTCCACAGCTTCGTGATTTGACCGATGTGTTACTAGTTA
>VCRD01007086.1:10259-23202 GCA_006783055.1 Trinorchestia longiramus
ATGAACAACCACAGACACATGAACAACCACAAGCAGAGACACACAAACAAACACGAACACCCACATGAACAACCACAGACACACGAACAACCACAAGTACAGACACACGAACACCCACACGCTCACCAACACTCACACAAGTTGACACAAGTTTGATGTTTGCTGAGTGCGATGCCCAAGTTAAAGTCGGAAGTTGTCCAGCCCCTGCAGCCGCCTCTAGCTAACCCCCTAATGAAGAAGGAACTCCTGTGTTTGGTCCTAGTCGACGACCCTGGAACTATAGAGCTACTGCAAACAACGGTTGTCATCACAAAGTTAAGAACCAGTCACGAGCTCGGCTTTTGATGCGGGCGTACGGAAGCTGAAGCAGTTGTAGAAAAGCAAAATTTCTAGTTTCTGAGCCGCGTATAGTAACAGTCACGGAAAACAGAATTAAAAAATAACGCAAAATTTGATAACGGTGTTGAATTTTTAACGCTACTGATTACGGGCTCATCGAGAAAGTACGTGATTGTCTCAGGCCATAGGAAATGAAAATTAACAGGGAAATATTAGAACAAGCACGTAATTGCAGAATATTACGGCAATGTTTCAAGAATTACACAATTAGTACGATCCAAATTAAGGTACGCACCTGGTAACAGAATCGGACCCGAATCACAGTAACTTATACACACTTAGCAAAAGTTAATAAAATGTCCTTCCTACGCCGGCAAAACTGCATCAGAATCGTAACTTTGTTTAAAAAAAATCCGCTAGCCAAAAAAGTTTCTGCCAAAATGACTATTTTAAAAAATAAATATTCTTGAAAAATTGAATTTTCTTCCCTTGAAAAATGGCCATTTCGATAGGCACTATTTTTAGCCAGACGAAACAAATTCTTGAACAACATAGGGTTAGAATTATCAGTCCGTCATCAATTTGAAACTTATTTATAAGGTCAAAACCTCTGCACAGAGCACAACAGCGCATTGCACTGCCCTAGTCTACAATTGATCGCAAAATTTGTACCTTTTTTCATAAACTTAAGGCTTGAGTGAAGACATGAATCCACGGCAAGTAAGGCTTCAGGCCATAAACTTGCCCAGGCTCTAACGCACGTCTTTGTGTCCGTGAAGCGAATGTTATCAAGTCCATCAAGGTGCTACAAGTCGGATGTTCTCGTAGAAGATAAATAGTAATATCGGAGCGCTGACGTCTCTTTACTACGTACAATACCTCCTGAGCTTAAAATGGACACAGAAGCACACGTTAACACATTTCCCGCAAGGGGGCCCACCGGTGGACCCGTTAGGTTAGGTGTAAATTTTACAAAGCCTTCTAGCGATAATGTGTACGAAGTAAAAATTCGCACCGGTTACGCAATTGCAAAAAACGTGTTAAGTCTCGTAATTAGTCTTCACGTGGAGATGTAGCGAAATCCAGACAGATGGGTACGCATCAAGTTTAGCTTTGATTAACACATTGACTCCGATTGCCTGGTTGGTGTAAAACTTCACTTTGTACGTATAGTCATTAGAAGGATCTGAAAAAATTACAGAACATAACCTCAGTGGTACACATACGTACCACTTCGGAGCCAACGTGTTAAAATAATAACCCAAACTGATTTCTGCATGCGTTTCATTTTGTTCTAGAAGTACAGGTGCATAATTCCATTAATAATCACTGGGAATGATTGTTTAACTTGCAACATACATTTTTGATTCATTTTCCAAAGTATCTGGTTCTGAATTATTGATGAAAAACCTGCGTGGTGTACATAAACATGTTAGATCAAAAATTATTTTGCAGCATTCGTATCATCACCATACCGACAAGCTGGAGCGCCAGCGCATTAGAGTTAAAAATGAGACATAATTTCTGTCACAGCATAACGTTAGAAAAACACCATTGACTTTTCTCACCAATGCGGTGGCTCACAATCTATGACCATAGAGCAGGTAGCTATTTTCAGCACAAAAATACTCAGCTAATCCTTACATGACGTTTTCTTACATACAAATTTCTTTCGGTCCATAGGAAGACATTCAGACGGAACTATTTCTTTCGGTACATGACGTCACGATGCCTTTCTACGAGAGCAACGAAATATTGCAAAAGAAGCTTTCGGACAAGTTAGTCATTTAAGATCAAGCAAAAGATCGTAAACTGCAATTTCCGATTACATGAATCTAGAACCTGTATATAAGGATAGTACTTCTTGAAGAAGTTAATAGATATCCTAAGGGTGGAAAGTAATTATATTTAGTAGTAATTAGAGATACTATTCTTATCAGATGGTTTACAGCCGAGGTGTGTGTAATTTTCTAGTCAGGTCTCTATAATCTTTTTTAGGGAAAAATGTCTCAGCATTTCTTTCATTAAATATCTTTCAAAGAGCTCAGTACACAGCACAACACGCAATTATTCATTCAATTGTTGAACTGAAATGGAGTGGCAAATCTTATTTTTATTAGACACATCACATAGCTGGACAAATTTTCAAATTTCAGAAATATCCGAAAATTGTCGTTGAGAATAAATCCCACCGACAGAGCTCACTAACTGTCGGCTTAATGCTGACGAGCAAAATTCAATTAAAGAAATCCTCGCAGCCGTCATGGATCTCTGATCGTTTTAGGGCATGAAACTTTAAAAGCGAAAATTCAGTGAGTTTTCTCGACAGAACTGCACAAATACAGGAGCCTGAGAGAATAAATAACTTTTGTCGCTAGAATTAGTGTCCGGTCACGAACCTAAATTGGTTCGTCAATAAATCAGTACGATAGAATTTCAAAATGAAATTTGATAGAAAATGCAAGCGCAGTCCAAGGTGCGATGTGGTAGTACAGCGGCCCTACGATAGAAATGCAGTTACGTTTTACAAAATGAAATATAATTAAATTTACAACTACATTCCAAAGTACGATATCTTGGTCGACTGGTCAGTGCTATGATTGACCTTGTTATACAGGGTAGAGAATAAGTAACACCCCCTTTTAGAAAATTATTAACAAAAAACTATGAAAGATAAATAGATCAAAATGATTGTAAACGATAAGATTTTAAAGTTTAATTTATAATTGAGTATAGAATTTATTCATTTATTTATTATAAATTATCAACTAATTAACCAAATTAAGTTCCTAACAAGAGGTTGCTACATATGAGCGCCACCCTGTATTTATTGAATCGCTTCAAAACAGAGGAAAATTTTAACGGAACAACGTACGATTGGAAAAATGCATCACAACAATGTTCAAATTTAGCTGAAGTAATCAGCAAGCGTTACGAACATCATTGAGGAATCAGAGGCAACTTTTAATCCTGCAATGGTAAATAGGCTTTAGGAAAAACAACATTTAGTAATTAAATCAATTCACCCTAGTATTCACTGGAACTGCAGTTGTGCGCAAAGATGTCGATTTTTCGTACTATTACCTGAAAGTCATCACTCAAACTTCACAAGTTTTAGTATACAAACGCCATTGTTCTGCACTCTTCAATCTCCCTGTTATCAGAATGACCTAATATCTGATCGATGTTGTATCGAGGACATCTACATGGGTTGTACACACGCTACTGAAGAAAAAGTAGACAGCCATTGTTAAGCTCGCTTTTAGTGTGGTTTCACATCATTTAGGACGGCAAACAAATTACATGGCTCATATGCTAGGCTAACTTTGCTGTCTTATCAACGGCATTTTATATTTTTTTAAGACTTAAAAGAAAAACACGGACATTTTATGTTTGTCTAGGGTAGAAGTTGGACAGGATACCTCAGCAAACAGACTGCGCAGGCTAGAAAAAATAGAATAGAATAGAATAGAATAGAATGAGGCTATAGGAACGAACCTTCTGGCCCATTCTTGGGTCGGATAAGTACTTCGATAATTATCCGGTTGTTTTACCCAAGTCCCATGCCGTATTTCTAGCCGCGTCAACCATGTCGGCAGCGGGATTCGAACCCGGGTCTTTCCGCTCGCAAGCAGATTCGCTCACCAGTCGACCAAGCTGGGTGATGCCCTTGAAAGGGTGATGCTATTCGATTAATTTGATTGTTTTTTGGGTCTATTGCACTACGATGTTATTTTTGACAAAATGATTCACAGTAACTCAAGATTTGTCACAGTCCTGGCAAATTTGTTCACAATAAACTTTTCCTCGCACAAAAGTATAATAAATTATCATTTATCATGTTTTGGTAAGGCATGGTAATTAGGCTAATTCAAATCATGTTAAATTCATTACATACTACCAAATACAAATAGATGAAATACAATAAGCGCGAAGGGAGTAGAAGTAAGATAAGAGTAACTAAACTCTCAAATAACAATGTTTAAATGCGAAAAACAGGCTAGATTAGTGGCATCTGATACACGAGCATAAATATTTTTCATTCTTAACAGAGCTTCTAATTCCTGCGCAAGATTTATATAAAAAAGACACAGAGTAATTGAATAGAAAATAACTTTTCAGGTGGATAAATACATTGCTATAGAAAAAATTTAAATTTGCTGTCCATGAACAGACTTGATAAAATGCCTCAAAAAAATCCTAAAAATGACAAGTTCTGTTGTAGCTTCCTTTCGTGTGTAAAAATATTTTTAATCAGGAACTTTTTATTTTTTTAATGCTTCAAATCTTTCATTAGATGCGTACTCAAACTCCATGCTCGAGAGCAGAAAATACTGCTTGAACATTTGAAAAAAAAAAATTCAATGGATAAATCATTTTGTCACACACGAGTTCACAATGGCGGCGGCGGGTAAATTTTTTTGAAGATTTCTTTTCCGCATCAATGAGCCCGAACTCAACATGGCAAAATCCACTCGTGCCCACTCAAAAAAAAACAAATATGTTCAAAGAAAGACAAATTGGCTCCAAAAGTCACCCCATTCGTTTTCAACAACAGAGACCTGTTTCTGAAAAGTAGAATGGAACAGGCCCGTAAAACCATATGGGAAAACTTCAATAACAAAAAGAAAATAATTCCGAAAAATTAGGAATAGCTCCCAAGAGTACAAGATTCGTTTCTTACGAGAACTACAGTCGTGCTCATGAAACAAAAAATCGTTTTTTAATTAGATTTTTCTTTTTTGAAGACTCAAATTCAAGGCAAGAGTTCCAAAAGCTACTTCTCGGACCCAAAACTCTTCAGAAACGCAGAAAAGCATAAGACGCCAGGACTTGCGTTGTAATAAGAAGTCTTATTTACATCTACCAAAGAGGTACGGAATCTCGCCGAGGATGCGATGCCAATTTAGAGATCAACATTGCATTTCGCGCGTGAAAGCTTTCTTTGTTTCAGAGGCGGGCAGCATTTTGAGAGGGAAATATACAGTAAACACAGACGCACTTTCTAGAGAGGCCATAATGTAGTTGGAGGGTATGGATGGAAACACGGACAAAGTGAGCTTCAACAACACGTTTAAAAATGTTTTGCTTGCGCGTCGGCCGGGTTTAACAAACGGGAGTTTTTCATAATGCGTCAATACTCAAACATTTCTCTATAATAATTCAAAAGGAATAACACTATGGCACCGTAGTATGCTCCGAGTAGAATAATCCTCGGAAAGAAACAATTTGACCGTGCATAGTTCTCGAGTTAGCAAAAACAATAAGAAACTAGTTTTTCTCGGTAAAAACTAATAGAAACTAATTACTTTTGACTGAAAATAGTAAAAACTAGTTTCTCTCGCCTGAAACTAGTAGAAACTAATTCTTCTTTGCTGAAAGGAAAAGAAACCTATTTTTCCTCGCCAAAACTGAAAGAAACTAGTTTTTCTAAGCTGAAACTAAAATAAAATTGTTTCTCTTGGCTGAAACTAAAATAAAATTGTTTCTCTTGGCTGAAACAAATTGTGTTCTGGTTTCGATTTGTCCCACCAGCAAACTAGCAAAGCCTTAATCAGATAAGCGATGATCAGGAATATGAAATTTAGGCAGTATATGCGCCGAAGTATTCATAACGCCTAGTGACTGTATTTTAAATTATGAACAAATACTCAGGGGAAAAATACCGTAAAAGTTCAATGAATAATTTTTATAACCTGAAACTGCTAACTGATTGGATAGAAATTGATGCAAGTTCAATTTAAATTATTATGGATAATGATCTTCCATTAAAAGGAAAGATTCACAAAATTGCAAACTTTGCAAAACGGACAACCACAAAATGAAAATTATTGAAATCATTGGGTTTGTAAGAAATTTTACGAACACAGAACTGAAGAAAGAAAAAGCTAGGAATTATAGATCATTAACTTGTGTATAATCACTAGGACATAGTTAATACCATACTCTAAATAAAATCTAAATTAGCAATGTAATAAACATTTTCGCTCACAAGGTGACACGATTCAGGTTTTAATATAATTTCAGTAATTAATGTAATTAAGGATTCTGAACACATTTCCTGCGAAGTGGCCCACCTGTGAGCCACTTCGGTTAAGTTCTGCAAATTTTTCAGAGCCTTCTGGTGATTATTTGTACAAAGTAAATATATGCACCGGCTAGGCAATCGCAGGAAACATGCTAAAATGCTACTAATTTAATGCATTCAAGATATGATTATAAATACTTCAAATCGACGTACTTTGGCGCATGTGGAGTCTTGCCTTGGCCGCCTTACGCCTGTACCACTCTCCTCTGTATGCTCCAAGTCCAAACAAAGAGCTCTTCGAGTCCTCAGATGGAGATTTGGCCCCGCGTTCAGAATGAGATGGAGATTTAGACGCTCGACCTCCCAAATGCGATGGAGATCTGGAAACTCGATCCGAGAGCGCTGGAGATCCGACCGTGAAAGTTGGCTCGTTTCGAAAAGAATCACTCCCGTAGCGATAAGAAATAGAGTAAGGATCACACCGTCCCGACGTCGCTTTACCAAAGCTGTTTGAAGATTTTCTCTGAGCTTGCCGATGTTTTGGCGAACGATCAACGTCATTTGGTTCGTTGGATTCGATTCTTTGGTCATCGAATTCAAGTGACCTGAAGTCGATCCTTTGGTCATCGAACCTAAGTGGAGACCGGGAAGGGTTCTGAGCAGCGGCGCAATATTTTCCATAATACGAAGCCGAGCTTGGAGGTTCAAATAGATAAGGCTTATAACGAGTAGGTGGATACTGAGAAGACCAGGAGGAAGGGGACTCAAACATTAGTGGTGTTCTCGGCGGTGTTATGATGGTGGGTGAATCATTTTCAAAAAAATTACCAGAATTTGGAGGGTAAATGTAGCTCACAGTCGGAGGAGGTTGACCACAAGACTGCGGCAAACACTCATTTCGGTCTCTGTAAAGAGCGTAAATATCTGAACCATTGTCCCCAGTGGGACCTACGCCCCAGAGAGTGTACCTTCGAGGTGGGGGACTTGGGGGAGCTTTAACTGGCCTCATTCCCCCACTGGGATTTCTACCACTCCCTTGACTCATGGATCGAGTCAAGCGAGGAAAACTCCATGGGTTAAATTCGTCATTTTTGGGATCAACATCATAAAGCAGCAGGTCATTTTCAGCTGCGCCCATCAAATAACCATCTTTACAGAAATGTGACGCAGTTCTCGAAGAGACCCTGCTTTGCTGAGCAGCTTCATTTGATTCGAACCGATTAACGTAGAAAATCGATTTCCTCAACTTTTTAGGCGCACCTCCATGTTCACAAACGCACTCCGCTTTTTCCTTCTTATCGCCGGATATGAGACTCGCTAATCCTTCCGTGAGAGATCGAAATTTCTTCCTCAGGCCTCCACTTGGTTTTGTCTTGGGGGCGTCTTTGGAGTAGGACTCAGGCGGAGTGGCGCTTACAGGACGCGTGGACTCCACACACATATCGGGGGTGTCGTGGGTGTTCCAGAGGGTCCCTGTAGATCCCCTCCACTCACACCCCCGCTGAGGGACCTCCACAGTTTCCTTCATGTTTCTTCAAATGATGTGGCGTGCACCTTTTTAGTCAAACCATTTTCCAGTAAATATCATTGGCTTAAAAACATTTTTGCTTGCATGCTTTATTTTGTATTCATCCCGAACTCAAATGAACAGGGATAAATTTTCTAATTTGTTGCAGTTCTGTCGAGCATGATGACTTGCATCTGCTATTTTTTGAGCACCTACAATTTTGGGCACCTACAATTTTGAAGTCCACGAGCGGAAACAGATGCCCGTTTCCGATCCATCTGCAATAGCTAATTTATATCAGAGATCCTAATTCGTTGTGAAAAAAATTTAAACTATAATCAAATTATCATTAATGTTAACAATTGTAAGTGCACGTGCATAAGTTCATTTACTTATACTGAAATATACCTAATGAATACCAATGCAAGAACATATTTCATTATAGCCAGATGATTTCCTAAACACTACCAGTAATGAAGCCTGGTTTATAGAACGCAAGCCGGTCGTCACTATGTGTTTATCGTAGCTGTAAATTTATTCAAAATATTCTGAATGGAAAGTTCGTTAACGAGATACTACTCGCTCATACATTTTTATTAATTTTAAATCCAAATAAATAATGAAAAGAACTTTATTATGGTGACCATGTATAAATTTCGAAAAAATGCTTTGTAAACTTTAGTCACTCGTGCAAAACTAGAGACAACAAACACAAGAAATTTCCAGGACTTTTGAGATGTCCCTCTGAAATAAAGAGAATAAATCAGCGCTTTTTCAAGCCACGCTCGTACTCCAGCTCCACAGCCACACTCGTACTCCAGCTCCACAGCCACACTCGTACTCCAGCTCCACAGCCACACACGTACTCCAGCTCCATAGCCACACTCGTACTCCAGCTCCACAGCCACACTCGTACTCCAGCTCCACAATAAGTGTGTCTCTCTAGGACCGTGAGAAAATAAAAGAAAATGAATGAAAAAAACTCATCTTCTGGAAATGAGCGTTCCGTTCCGCTCATGCGGACGTCTAGAAACTTCACGTGGAAACAAAAAAGGAAAATAACTAACCAACCCTAGAAGGTAACTCCGCTACACACGACGGGACGAGAAGAAACTAAAGAAGTCTTAGAAGCTACTCTGTTGAGGAGGAAAAACTAAACAGCTCGCGCCAGAGCAGACCCATGTGGCATCAGGCCCATGTGGCATCGTATATTAGAAAATTGGCCCCAGTGGCATCGTATATTAGAAAATTGGCCCCAGTGGCATCGTATATTAGAAAATTGGCCCCAGTGGCATCGTATATTAGAAAATTGGCGCTTTGGTAGAATCGAACATTTCACACGATTTGACAAAATAATTCAAATAGTAGTATTTTAATTGAGGCTAAATTGGGCATTCTGTATATCCCCGAGTTACGCTTCTATGTATGTCAAAGAACGGGGTTCGTTTAAATTGGGAGTCATTCTTCGATGTCGTCATTCTTCTTGAATGCACGTTTTCTCTAATGTAGAAATATTATTTCCCTTCTAATTGTGTGACTGTGTTCCCAATCAACAGAACTTCAGGACAACTTGAGAACATTGTAAATCGACTTTAATTAAACTGATAACCGAGTGATTTCTTAACTAATATATCAAGCCCATCTAGGCAGTAACAATCACCTGCAGTCAAGCGCTGTCTAAATTAGAAAGCACAAATTGACCAGTATGTGATCACTGTTTTTGAAAATGAATTAGTATATTTATGTTGATATGCATTCAAACAAATTTGACTAAATCATCACAAGTCCGTAAAATTTAAATTCACGCGTTTTCGAGTAGTACTGATACTTTAGTTTACAAGTGATGTTTTCTAGACATTCCAAGTAATATATGCCTCACGCGCATTAAACTGAGATAATTATAAAACGCACTTTTGATTCAAAATGAGATTTTACGTTAAAATACTCCAACTTAAATCATAAATACAAAACTTTATTTTCCGTAGAAAAAGTTCTCACGCTCATATAATGTTAGCGATGACTGCCACATTTTTTACTAGCTTATCAACAAATGTTGATCATTCTCGTAGCGACTTCTAGGTTTAGAAGACAAAAACAAACTTCTTGTTCCTTCAATTGAAAAACACATGAGACTCTAAATGTCGGTAGAGCTTAAAGCTGTCATATTTCATGTAAATGGAACTGCCACAATGATTCATCGCAGTAAAAATATGCAAACACTAAACTATAAAAAAATAGACAGACGCTTGCTGCCAAAACGTCAACGAAAATAACACAAGTATACACGCGCCTATTACGAATGGATGTATAAGGTCAAGTTCAAATAGTAGAAGTGATGTTTAGGAGTAAATTCAGGATACGAACGAACCTAGAAAGAGCGACAGGAAAACATGTGTTATTTTAAATTATTATCGATATCTAACTCACAAGACTTCTCCCTGGTCTTTCATGACAGATCATCTTTATCATACATTATGCATTAGAGAATTCTTATGCACCAGAATTAATACTGAATTCATGCAAGTAGCACTTTCACCAAACCACATAAGAGAACTTTTGCTTCTGTAAGAAACGTTTAAAATTCCATTTCGAGTTTCAAAAGGTTTTCAAACTCATATTTTTTCACAACTTTATATGCATCGAACACAGCACTTAGCACAGCACTACGCCATCCCTCTCAGCTTCCTATGCAGAAATTGTTTACAACCAGGAAAACTGAAGCTCACACTAGTACGAAAACTGCACGAGTCACGCACAGACAGACGCGACGCACGTCTGCTCTACTAGAGTGCCACACTAACTACAATCTCAATAAAGAGCTACTTCTCGATGACTTCCCCCGGAACACTTGGCACACGACACAGCCTGGCACACGACACAACATGGCACACTATGCCTTCGTTGCACAGCACCTGTGACTCGCACAGCACACGAACGCCCGCAACATAAAAACAGAGAAGCGTCGAGCAAAAAGTCCCACCGCCGCCCAGCTTGCCTGACGCAGCGGCCTACCTACCATTGCCCTGCCCTGCCCTCTGGGCTCCGAGGGTTGTGGCAATAGGCTTTCAGAGAAAAACTTTTCTTGGAAAATCACTTAAAATATCATTTCATTTTTTAACTAGCATAGTTTAAGAATTACTTTTAATTCGAACACGACCCTCTCATCCACGTAACGAAACTCATCACCTCAAGCTTCCCACGCCCACATTGTAAACTGATTTAGTTTGTTTTAATTCCGAATAAGCGTAATAGTTTTCTATAATTCAAACAGCAATGTTGTTTTTATTTTAGGACCGGAAGATTTGCCACCTAGGACCATAACAGGACGTTATGAAGTTTACAAATGATTTTAATGAAAAAAACAATCTGAATGGTCAACTTGATGCGATTCTAAGGCAAGTACGTTTATGATTATGCCGAGGATTTATTCCTTAGAAGTAAACAGTATGAAATATTGTAAAGCATGGAACTCTAATTGCAATTTGCAGCCAAAATAAGTGTACCGAGGGTGAGTTGAAATTTCCCAGAGAACTTGAAAACACATTCCCTTTTGGCATAAATGAAAACCATCATCACCATCAGTCTCCAAGCTTTTCATCGCACTTGTTTCATATTTAAATAAATGTCTACGCATGATCCGAGTAAAATATTTCATCACTTTGCTGCTATGCCTAGCTCAAGAATGACAAATGCATTATAAGCCAACGCACAATAGAGTGACGCACAATAGAGTGACGCACAATAGAGTGACGCACAATAGAGTGACGCACAATAGAGTGACGCACAATAGAGTGACGCACAATAGAGTGACGCACAATAGAGTGACGCACAATAGAGTGACGCATAGAATAGAATATGGCAACAGGAACGAGCTGTTTGGTCCATTCTTGGGCTGCTACTCAAGTCCCATGCCGTCAAGTGTGAAGGCATCAATCACGCACACGCACCTCAACATACATATATATTTCAATCACGTGCGTACACCTTAAACAATTACAAGCACTTCAGTCACACAAACATACTGCTAACATACATACACAGGCCTAGAGTTAAGAATGATATGGAATTAGTACTTTACAGAATTAAAGGTTCCTTTCCTAAAATTTATCGAGACGATTTTTGAACGTGTTCATAGTGCCAGCAGAGACAATATTTTTGGGCAGCTGAAATAGAGTAACGTATAATGAGCAGGAAAAGGACAGACACCCTAAGACAGAAATAAATAAAGTAACGCAACACCCACAGAAGCTTCAATAAACTCCCTTCACAAAAAGCGATGGCCGTCCAAAGAAAATAAGGTCATTACAGATCTGATTTTCATTGGCCGGCCATCGCTTTTTGTGGAGTTTATTTAATGTTATAAGAAGTCGGAGTTTGTCGACACAAAAATACCCGAGCAAAATAACCAGTTCTGACAGCAGACTTACGAACGTACGAATTGTGTATGAACTTGATGCCTAAGATACGCACGAACGTAAGAATTGCATATGAATTTGACACTTGAGATACGCACAAACGTGCGAATTGCGTATGAATTTAACACTTGAGATACGCACGAACGTGCGAATTGTGTGTGAATTTAACGCTTGAGATTCGCTCGAACATACAAATTGTGTATGAATTTGACACTTGAGATACGCACGAACGTGCGAATTGCGTATGAATTTAACGCTTGAAATACGCACAAACGTACGAATTGTGTATGAATTTGACACTTGAGATACGCACGAACGTGCGAATTGCATATGAACTTGACGCTAGAGTTTCGCACAAACATAGGAGTAGGAGTTTGCAGCACTACTTCACCGTCCATGAAAATCCCTACTGTCGAATAAAATAAATCTGTTGATAAAACTAATTAAGTTCGTCCCCTCCACAAGAGAAAAATGCAGACACCATATGAATGTTACCAAAAAAATAATTAAACGTACCGGACTTTTTTCCTAAGGAAACCATCGGAACACTAGGGTAAACGTTTCAAGTGAATGTTACCTGTCCGTGTTGAATGTCTCGCCTGAATACGTCTCGCCTGAATACGTCTCGCCTGAATACGTCTCGCCTGAATACGT
>VCRD01007087.1:0-18056 GCA_006783055.1 Trinorchestia longiramus
GTGCCTGTGGGTTAAACCTAACTTGTGCCTGTGGGTTAAACCTAACTTGTGCCTGTGGGTTAAACTTAACTTGTGTGTGGGTTAAACCTAACATAACCAGCTTGGTCGACTGGTGAGCGAATATGCTTGCGAGCGGGAAGACCCGGGTTCGAATCCCGTTGCCGACATGGTTGACGCAGCTGGAAATACGGCATAGGACTTGGGTAAAACAACTGAATAATTATCGAAGTAATTATCCGACTCAAGAATGGGCCAGAAGGTTCGTTCCTATAGCCTCATGCTAGTCTATTCTAGTACTGTCCACCCTTCATATAGTAAACTACTGGGTCGTAATCGCCTCTGTTAGCGCTGTGTTAGCGACAGCACGGGAGTGGACTAGTTGCATTTTTTCCTGTGGAAAATCTATTATATTTACCACGGGAAAAAATGCAAGTAGTCCACTAGTGCTGTCCACCCTTCAATTGTAGATACACCTACCTCGAATATTTAGTCATCAACACAAGGTCTTTAGTTGTGGCCTAATAAATCATTTTTGAATAAATTAGTAGTTTACCTATTCTACTTTCACAGTCTAACACAATGAATGTTTTTGGACAGATTTTTTCATTGCGTCCGAAAATCATGTTCATTTTATAATATCTCACCAGCTGAAGTCGAAGCATTAGAACACATACTGCAAGTTACCAAACTCCGGCAATAACTCAGCAGTCAAGCTACAAGCATGCAACTAACTTACGTACTTTGCTCCACAGCAAATGAAATTGCATGACACATTCGATCAGCGCAGCTGCATAAGTGTGAGTTCTATGTTAACTTTTTCACTTGCTCGTTCTTTGGAAGAGTTTTTCAGGCTGTGTGCTACAAGCGTCAAGTGTGTGAGAGGCAGAGGCGCACTGCACAAACCTACAGTTTACCATATTAACGGAGGATTATTATCTCGTTCTAAACTAATGGAAGAACACTTCCTGCTTGAATGGTGTAACCTGGAAGTTCTGAATATAATTAATTTAAGTATCAAGTATCATCTTAAGACAAAAACAGGAAACAACAGACTACCCAAGTAGACACAGACATGGGCATGATGTGAGGCTCATGTGCCCTCCATCCAATGCCCAGGGACCCACGTGAGTTCGACATGGGCCCCATGTGACCTGTCTACTAGGGTACTCCCCAGGATATATTTTGAATCTTGAACTTATTTTTCTGAGGTCAGTTACGTTCGTTATGTGCGAGAAGCTTTTTTGGCATCTAATACGTAATAAAATTCCAAACATTTAAGAGAAAACTTTCAAATTTGATAATTTAAGAATATATCAGAAAATGCACACAATGAGGCAGCTTAGTGTGCCCCTGAAGTTTATTGTTTTGCGCACTGAACTCTGGGACCACTCCTGTTATTCATCGGTAACGATAAGAAAAAGGTGTAGCGCACTATCCCGGCACATTCATCTTAATTTGAGGCAAATCGGGCACGACAAGAGCGAGAAATTAGTAGGCGTCTGCACTGCTGTATGATGCGTGAATGTAATTTGCATAAGAAGCCCATGCCCGTAGTATCTATGCATTTTCTTTTAAGATTGTAACATAAAAAAATGAAATTCTGTAAATTTTTATTCATAGAGATTCAAGATTGTATCTAAATTGACAGTCCATAATTCAGCAGTTTGTACAGATGAGATATGTTCTAAATTACATCATCCCCGTTGCCCGTGTCAATTTTGGAAAAAGATTGATTTTTTCATACTATTATACGCTGTAGCTGGAAACGAAAGCCCACCTAGCAAAAAATTCCAGTGACACGACACAAGAGTAATGTGATCAACCTACACACTTACTTGTGGTCGGCGGGGATACGAAGCTAAAGTGATTGCGTTTTGCAGGCACTTCAGCGTCTGCAAAAAGTATACAATAAATTATTGTAACATTTAATTACAGCACGGCGGCTCTATCGTCACAGTAATTTACCGTGCAAAATTTCCTCATCATGCTGCACATAGAGAAACGGTTTCGGCTCCTATAATAGTTCATTGTTTAGGAAAGGCTCATTATTTCAGTGAAGGACATAAGTGGGCTAATAAAATTTTTATGCACAAACCATCCTGCGGTGTCATTGATTGGTGATTTGAGTCATGAACATAAGGTAAAATGAAAAGTCTTCCTCACTACTTTTTTCCCAGCTGCGAGTTGAAAAAATGCCCCAGCTTGAACCCTGGCGCATGGCATAGCAGCCGCGGGACATGCTTCTGCTTCCATTGATATTTTTTTGTAATATATGCAAACACATAGATTTCAAGACTAATTGAGTGTGAGACTCAATATGGCATACAAACGAAAAAAAAGCAAGATTGAACTACAATTGCGGCTCAATTTGTGTCATCATTGGTGAAAATTTAAAGAATATTGCTAAGAAGAGCATCAAACGAGTGCGAATAATCAAAATAAAGAGAGGGTAAGCTATTTATAGAAACGAAAATAACGAAAAGACTGATCTAATCTAGCAATAAACCCACTACCGTCTTTTACGAGAAGTATTGCAAATTCTGTTGGTCGGGTACACCCTTCGTACCATGAGATTACTCGAAGGTTCCTCCACAGGCTAAAGAGGACAGACAATTTACATCATATTTTCAATAATTCGTGAGGGTTCGAGAATTCATCTCATCTCCTCGAATCATGTTCGTTAAAAGTTAAAACATTGTAAAGAAAGGTCATTTTTTAGGGATGCAGTAAAGTTCTTTCACTGCTACGTTTACCTGAGGCTAGTAAGAGGAACGTCAATAATTCCTCACCCTCGTATTCGCTTATATAAAATCGATAGTTAAGAATGTTTCATTAAGATGCATCGGGAATTAATACAGATGGAGGTAACTTGTATAAATCATGATTACGGTCGAAATATTCTCAAGTAATTCCATAAAATTAAACTTCCATTGTATACAAGAACCCAGTCGGGACAAAAATTTTAGCGGAAACAATAATACAGGGTGTCTAAAAAAATGTACTCGCCCTTTAACCGTTGCTAACATTCTGTCTTCTTTGTGTTGCAGGTGTGAGGTTCGAACCTTTGCGAACATGATTCTTTAATCACATTTAATCATGTTCGCAAAGGTTCGAACCTCACACCTGCAACACAAAGAAGACAGCATGTTAGCAACGGTTAAAGGGTGAGTACATTTTTTTGAGACACCCTGTATTTAAAAAGGGTGAAATAAAATGAACATTCATTTTTCATTCAAATAAAATGGCAAAATCATATATAGGAATGGGACTTGAAACGGGGATAATAATGCATTGGTCTGAATCTCATTTCTCAAGCAATTCCTACTGTTCTTCAACTAATTTTTGAGCCAATAAAAAAAAGCTTTCCGAACATTCCACCATGCTATGTCAACGCCGGTAGTTATGCATACTTCATTAAAAATTATATCTGACACGTTCAGTTGTATATTGAACACGAATTTGCTTGTGTGAAGAGTTGATTACTAACAAGTATGTGAAGTGTTATCTGAGTGAATCAATGATCCATCCATCACAATCAAAATTAAGAATGTTGCATCAGTGTGCCTTTTCCCCTATCATTTCCTCCCTTACCCTAGCTCCAATCAGCGAAACACACGATGTATCATGAGGATTATGAATTCACAGTGAACTTCAACCAATCGAATGACGCAAGATAGTTTATCATACGTTAACGAAATCAAAGCTCACTGCACCAATAATTAATCCATGTTAATAACCCTTCTATTAACCTTTGCTAAAGCTTCGTGCTATAAATTTATTTTGTAAGACTTGGGAATGACTTTCATACAAATACATTAATGCGCATTGACAACGCATGGCTGATGGACACGGCATATAATCATTTCACAATCATTTTATTTATGCATATGAATTGCTTGTAAAATTGTTAGATTCCTGCCCAGTTCTGTATTGCCAGACCGACGGAGTTCAACGACACCTGATAGCTATTTTAGCAGGCAAAAATATGCACTGGCTCAAGCAAACTCCGATGCTTCAGCCAAGATAGAACGGTATGCCTAACATTGTTACGTTTAGTTTACGCTATAGAAATATGGAAACCCATGAGTAAAATTAGATTTCAGGTTTAATTGCTGATTTGAAGTAGGCGTCCTCCTAGTGAAGGATTACACAGAGGCCTAATTTGTTAGTTGTGCCTTATTTCCATTTCAAATTAGGAAACTAGAGCAAGGTCAAGAGAAATTCTGCGTATTCCAAGCTTAGAGTTAACTTAAATGTCTTTGTACCGATCGCTCGATCGTCTCGGAAGCAAGGTAACCGTTTAAATCCAAATATGAAATTTTTGAAGTAAATATTAAATTGTAAAGACAAAATTTTTGTACTGCCTTAAGTCTGTAATTTTTTACAAAACTACTCAGAAAAGGTCTCTAAACCACCACAAACTTATGTGTCGTTCATCTGAGAACTTGTCAGCCTAGCAAATTAACAACAAGGTCTAAAGTTATTTCTTAACCAAAAGAGGCTAAAAGCACCGCTGCTAATAATGGGTTTAAGAGTAAATTCAAACGTTTAACACGTTGCCTCCGATTGCCTGGCCGGTGTAAATCTTCACTTTGTACATATTATTACTAGAAGGCACTGTAAAATTTACAGAACTTAACCTAAGTGGCACACATACGTACCACTTCGGAGTCAACGTGTTAAACTAGTAAGATGTAAAAATGAATATTAGATTATGCACTCGAATTTTGCCAGTTTCCTCAACGACCAGGATTCGCGTCACCGTCAACATGACGCTCGATCAAGCGTCAAAATATCTGGCGAAAAACCTAACTTCAGAGGTTAATTTTAAAATAAAATCTTCGTGCTCACATTATTTGAAATTTTTGTGATTCAGCCAGCTTCATTCAACAGATAGATCAGAAGCCCCAGTTTGTTATAAGGAATTTGATGTGTTGGAATATAAGTTCTAAACGTTTTAGAGAGCCTCCATTTGGTTTTGTAAATTAAACGAATATCAACTCGAAAGAAATTTGATTGTCCTAACTTCAGTTAATAAAGAATTCTGAAGCTTACCATTAACTAAAACCTTCAGTGGCAGCAGCACTTCATTCAGATATGATCGATACCTAAGCCTTTCAGAGTTTTTAAATACTAAATATGTCACTTTTGTTATCCAATGTGATGAATCACTGCAACATAGAGGGGCACGCTCTTGTTTCGCTAGCAAACGGCACACCCAAGTGTTGCATACTGTAGAGCCTTTGATAAACTCGGTAAATGTGCTAGAAATTTATTTCAATGTACTGTCATACATTAAATATTACGCTAAGCATATTTTTAGTGCTCTATACAAAAAAAGAAGTCAGTTTAACCTGAAAGAGTACAAGAGACATTTTCATTTTATAGAATTGCCTAATAGTTTACTCAAGCTCTAGTTAATCGGGAGATTTGGTCAGTGAAACATTCACAAGAAAATGCAATCTTTGATCCAAGTATAAAAAAATTCATATTGGACAAAGAAAATATAAAGCTCAACTGGCCATGCTTGTAGAATGAACCCCAGACATCATCATAATGTTTTTTAAGGTGCGTTCATTGTAAGTACCAACGGTGGTACTGACTATTACAAAGCAACATTTGGTAAATAATGCTACTAACTGAAAAAATTAAAAACACGTTCATAACTTACCTCCACACAAGCTATAAGAACATGACATAAAAATCACGAGGACAACCACAGTAGTTTTCTCCATGGTGATGTTCCTGAGTACGGCACTTACACAACCAGTAAAAAATAAAGATGCAGTACTTTGTCTTCGAAGTCAGTGAAATAAACTTTGACGTAGTCAGAGCTCATGGAAAATTACATTATAGTGTAAATGAAAGGACAGTTAATGGAATGATTTGAAACGATACTAAAATCCAAAAATTTCGAACTCTTGAATGTTTTTATGAATCGTAAAGTGTGTCAGAACCCCGAAGCAGTATCAATCATTAATTATTTTCAGTACCTGATAGTATATTTCGTTTAAAATAGGTAATCAAATTATAAAAAACTTCAATAATAAAATATATGAAAGCCTTTTGTCAGTTCCCCAATTATTAAAATATCTTCAATGGTTATAATCGACGTATTCGTAAACTTGTGCAGTTTTAAGATTTATTGAAATTGAACGAACACAATCTTGAAATTAAAGATTTTGGAGTATCGATGACTTCTTACTAATTACCCTACCAGATATCGAAAGCCAATAATTTGCCAAAGAGGGTGATGAGAAAGAAGGGAATATACATTAGTCACAGAAAACTTTTACTCTATTGTGTCGAAAAGAAGTCCTGAAGGTTAACATTGTTTTACTGACAAATGAAACTTCATTTTCAGCCAAACTATGTATTTCAAGTAGCTAACACTTTGCATATGATCACTATACAGCTTTATTTTGTTAACCATATTGAGAAATTCTTACAAAGATATAACAAAATTACAACCTTGCCTATTAGTACTCGCAAAATCCTTACTATTGCGCAGACTTTATGAGGATGCAGTTCCTGCATAGACCTCGGCATCCCCAACTACTGCGCAGACTTTGCCAGGATCCAACAAATCTAACTGCATTCCCAGAGCCCAGGTAGTTGATTTGATTTTCAAATAACCATCATAAAGGATATAGCAAGAACTCGATAGCCTAAAAGTTTAGAATAGGCAAATAAGAATCCACGGCAAACGATGGAAACTTGCTCTCAGGCTTCCGAATTGGACACTTTTCTGAGAGCCAGGTAATCTACCGCGTGGGCTGATAAACACTGAACAGACCTTAAATTTAAATTCTACCTTAGGTACCTCATAAAATCCTTGACCAAAGTACGCAAACTTTTCAGACAATAAAAATACGGGTCTAATCTTCAAGTTTATTCAATACAACCACAATCCGCCGCTATGATGGCCTCAAGGCGGCACCTGAAGGTCTTGCAGGTCTTGACAACGTAGTCCGTTTTCATGTTCACCCACTCCCGGTCAACGGATGCTTTAAGTGCGTTAATGTTTGGGTTATGAACGCAACAGGCCTTAACTTCAATGTGCGAACCTCAATATTTCTCACAGGGTCGACTGTCCAAGTCTTTTCATCTGAGATGATCACCCGATCAGGTGGAGTAGACTCGAGATCATTCATGCGGCTCTGGCAACGTTCAAAACGCTTGGCGAGGCTGGTTGGCGTGATTAGCGGCCTCTCAACGATAACAAGGGAATTGGCTCCTAGCTTTGCGACTGCTCATCCAACTGTGTTCGCTCCAGCTCCGAGCTTCCTGGCGTGTTGGCGCATGGACGTCAAGGGACTGCGTTGAATGTCATCTTGCAAGCTGTTTCAATGTACAACACTCTTTCGACCACTGCCAGCACGTTTGATCGCGTAGACGGTCGTACGGGACACCCCGACCAGATTGGCGACCTCACTCACTTTGATTCCCGCACGGAGAAGTGCAGACACCTCCACTTTTTTATCTCGCTGGGAAACCATTTTACGGTACACAACAATAAAAAAATTATCTTCTAGGTCAAATTAATAGGCTTTCGAATGACATGCGGCAAGACAGGATAAGAGTTTCCAAACAATCAAAATTTTTAATAAAAGGTGTGTTCAGTTTTTTCGGCTCACCCGGTATTGTAAAGAGTTATGTGGAGAGCAACGTTTTAGTTGACTGCCTACAAATTCTACGACTGTCATAGATAATAGAGTAGTAGCTGGCAATGTTTCAAAGTGAAAGGTAGAAACTAAGCTTGTTCCTATTTTTGCAGCCAGAAACTTCGAACTAGACAGCAGGAGTCGCTGGACGTCCAAATTCGATGTTCCAAAAGAGTAACGTCATCAATCACTACTTTGCTAACACAATTCTTCGTCAATTCTTTATATACTTCGTGTTTTATCGGTGGCAAGATGTTTAAAAAATGGCGATGAAATTCTTGACTGAAATACAGCACAAGTGACCAGTATTATGGAGCGTGGAAAAACAGATGCCTGTTTGTAGGTTTATTCATTTGGATAAACCGTAATTTGATTTCAATAGTGCATTTGTTTAAATAATTATGAAGGTTATTCCGTCAACAATAAGTTATAAAATTCCCATTATTACTGTAGATTTTCATCGAATAATTTCCGATATCATAAACAACTGCGGGGAATTCACACATTTTTCTCAGATAGAAAAGTAAGCACCACTCTTAGAAAACATTTTAAACTCTTCCGTCTTCCATTTAATCCTCTGTGCTAAGATATGAAGCTGCAGTTAATATTTTCTCACATAAATGTTCTGGCGATTACAAGAAGTATTTGTATGATAGAATCAGGAGGCAGTTTTCCACTGCGTAAAACAAAAATCTCTTTCCTGACTGTGCAATCCGCTATACAATCCAAGAAACATCAGAAAAGGATTTCACCCTTAGAATTAATCCTTAATACCTGTTTTATCTCCTCAATTCTAGTCTTACAATGCACAGGGATGACAAGTGTTGTAGTGGTGACAATTGCAGAAAGTAAAGTCTCTTGTAGCGAACTGCAAGTATCAGTAAGCTAAAACATCAAACGATTTGCCAAATGCAAATGGTGTACTCGGATCTTTTATATGTAGAATGGTAAGTTAATCTTTTATGAAAGAGGATATAGAAACAGAGAAATCTCAATTTTCTTTCCTTCGATGCCACGTAGTTTTACTACAATAAAAAAGTCAGACCTCAGTTCTTCTTCGACTTGAGTGTTAGCAAAAGCAGGGGACAAACTAGTGTATGGTGTCGTTCACAGTGTGTCCCGAATGCCTGCTATTATCATACGTGTATCACTGGACATTTGTTTATGTTGAAGCAATGGTCTGACGAGGTTAGTCTGAGACCGAGTTCTAAAGCGTCAACGAACTTTATTTTATTGCTGACTCTGGAGGTTACGTCATTGATGTTTGATGAGCAGCAAAGTTGATATACCTCTTTGAGGCCCCACTGATGTCGTACGTATATGGTCACCAGCTTACTTCGTGAATGGTCTCTCGCTAAGTGCGATCAGTGAGCCAAATATGTAACCATAATGAGAAATTGCCCTATACACCAGATTCTGGTGATTGGCCTTTCATGAAGAATTTTTTCGATCAAGTAAAGGTTCGTCAAGAACCTTTAATTTTTTAGAACCCGAGTTCAATGCCGAAAATAGTTTTCTTTCACTAACATGTCAAAGCAGTAAACTCCTACGTTGAAGTATTAATTTCTAATAGACACTTAAGATAACTGAATGAATCAGAAGCTAGTTTTTTTTAGTTACTTTCCCGTTGTATATGAACAAATTACTTGAAATAAAATTTATTTTTTCTTGCGAGGAAGTTGTTAACCATCAGAATGCCAACAGCCCCTCTCGCTAACATCATGTTCAGAAAGCGCTAAAATAACTTTACTCGCTTTCAACACGACGGTTGGTAGCGGTACTTAGAATTACCGTCAATATTGAAAATATTAAACAAAATATATTAATCTATTTCCTCCTGTTCAACGTTCTTCACTAAACACTTCCATAATAAATAAGCATTTATTCCGGTAGAAAATTACCCGCTGCTTAGCTAGTAACTCTGAACCCCTGACATGGAAAATTCCACGCAACTTGTTTGAATGTTAGTGCGTTATTTGCTATTCCTTTTGCGTCAGATTAAGCGAAGAAAATCTGCCAATGTTACAAGAGCTCAGAGTTTGGAATTACTTCAATGCTGTTTGCTCTCCAGAAATATTCATAATACATCTCACTCTAATCCCGTGGATGCAATGGGTTTCATTTAATAATGTATCCACGCATAAAAAGCACAGGCAAGAAAATAAAGTTACTTTGATGGGAGCAAATAGATAGGTTATGATAAGTTGACAATAAATACGAATAAAACAGCCTCATTTTATTTCTTATCACTTATTGGTAATAAAATTTCTTGACGGGGAGCTGATAAATGCCACGAATTCATGAAACATCTTTTTTAATGAATTTTCAATTAGAATATGAAACGGCCAGTGTGAGGACAACGTTTGAAGACAACGTTAGGAATGAATGTTACATTCCGCCATGAAATGTTCGTTTTTTCTTCACGCTGTTCAAATAATAGTTTTATTACATTTGTAACGAAAGCAGGGTAGTAATCTACGACTTTAAAGAAAGCTTTGACAATGTAAACTGGAAGAAACAATATGAACTAAAAAACCAATACGACGCTTCAATATTTCTTCATGTAAAGGAAAGGAGGAAAAGTGCAAGGAAATTACATGCCACCGTTTCCCAACTACAGCAGGAAAATATTCCCAACTTGCGAAAAGTTTTAGCGATAGATTTTTGAGACGGTGTCGTTCACTTGACCCATCCATACCACGTTCACCTGTACGTGAAAGAACCAAGATTTGACACAGGATCCTCTGCAGTGCTGCAGCTACCTTTATATTGTCACAGACGATATCACGCATGTAATGACTCGTGTAACTTGTGGCATGTTGTAGTAATTTCCAGTACTCAATTTGTAGTGCAGCAATTGTTGCGTTTCCTTTCAGCAGTAACAGGGAGTTAATATAGTTACTGCTGAGAGACTTTCACGTTAAGAAGTTAGTAAAACACTCTATTTGACGTTGAAGACATTTACGTTGTGTTACGCCGCCCTTCTGATGAAGCTCTTCCGCGTAATCAGTAACAAATACAACACATTTTGGTTTTTCCCCTCTGAGCATCGAAAACTATGACCCTAGTGACGTAGACGTGGCATGTAAACGTCACATAGAAAGTATCTTACTCTCAAGCCCATGAATATAAAACTGCATAAACACACGGTATACGAGTACAGGCTATAAATAAAACTTCTCATCGAACTTAAAAGTACAAATCGATGGACCTCAGCTACAGATCTCTAACCTAAACTCAAGATTATGTGTATTTGGGTAGACACTATCCTCGAACCAGATACGGCCACTCGACTTTCTGCTCATGCTCAGGTTGTAGCTACGGTATTATCACAACCCCTAAGATCCCAGTGCGTCGTTGCTGCCGTTGCTGCCCGACTTGCTCCTCATGCTCAGGCTGTAGCTGTTGCTGCTGATGCTGCTCTTGCTCCTGAACTTGCTCCTCGTGCTCAGACTGTAGCTATTGCTGCTGGTTCTGCTCTAGCTGCAGCCGCGTCTGGTTCAGCTGTAGCTGCAGCCGCTGCTGGTTCAGCTCTAGCTGCAGCCGCTGGTTCAGCTCTAGCTGCAGCCGCTGGCTCAGCTCTACCTGCAGCCGCTTGAGGTGCTGAAGCTGCATCCTCGCTTGCTCCTGATTTGGATGCCACTGTAGCAGCAAGAGGAAGCTCCCGACCAGTGTCACGAACTCAACAAACTCCTTTATGCTTTTCCCTAACCTTTCATCTGGAAAACAGGGAAACATTTTACGATATGGCCAAGGCAACACACCCACGACAAAAAAGTTTCATCACGGAAATAGCAGCATTAGAATCAATGTTTCCCACCGTAAAATATGAAAATTTATTATACCTCGTTTAGTTCTTGACTGCGAAAAGCGCGTCAAGCACGGTCAACCTCCCAGACCGAACCATCCAGAAATGCAGAAGCCTATCCACAAACAAAGATTGTAGATGCACTGACACTTGAAATTACATAAAATGACCTCTAGTGCAAGAAAACTTAGACGTTTCTATTTTTGTGAATAGTTAGGCCAGCACTTCTTTTAGATGAGATTCTACATATCAGGATACGCCACTGCATTGGGCAACCTTCCTGAATGGGAAATGACGCTGGCATTCCTTATATCGCAATACAACTATTATTTTTTTGTATCATGAATACAGCCGTTCCATTATACAGGGTGGGCCAGAAAGGATGCCCCATTCAAGAACTTTTATAACTCAAACACTATTTGGGATAGAACATAAAACTATGTGTCAAAAAGGATCTGAAAAATTTTGCAAAAAAATGACATTTAAACTTTTCGATCCTGTTGGGACATATTTGTCTCAACAGAGAGCAAAAGCCGGATCGAAAGGGTTAAGTGTGGAAAACAATTTCTGTTAAGTGACACCCGTTTTCGCGACAGCAAATTTCTAATCTTTTTTTAAATTTCTGTAAAATTCGTTAATGTGTTGCCGTTAATTTGCCTGATTTCCTCTTTAATTGAGCGATTGTGATAGGTTTATTATATGTAAACTTTACCCTCGAAGTATCCCCATAGATAAAGTGGGGTATGGTTAGATCCGGGGATCTAGGCGGCCAGTTAACATCGTCATGCCGAGAGATCAATTTATGCGGAAAGAAGCGATTTAAAAGAATTATATACAATTATTGTTTCTCGCTCAGTGTGACTCGTGGCGCCATCTTGTTGATACCATATGTTTCTCAGATGTCGCTTCAAGTTGAAGTTAAAGGAAAATAATGATCATATTTCGGTACCTTTCTCCAGTGACTGTCACAGCATTACCCATATCGTTTTCGAAAAAATATGGCCCAATGATTTCATCAGCCATCCCACCACACCAGACAGTAACATTTTGCGAATGCAAAGACTTTACAACAAATTGTTTAGGATGTTGCTGCGCCCAGACACGACAATTTTGTTTGTTCACATATCCTGAAAGATGAAAATGGACCTCGTCGCTCATTATCAAATTTTTAAGGACATCAGTGCCATCTCACTAAATAATAATACACAGTTTGTTGGTTGCTTGGCTAGTCGGTCTCTCTGTCACGCTCTTAAGGATTTAGATAGGAGAAAATTCGTCTGGTGAATAACAAGACGAGATATCATGAAATTTCATCCCTAAATTACGATGGCATATATAGTTTCTGGAATATATACTCGAAAGTCGAAATATTGCGTTAGAGTTTTTGATCCTTTTGAACATAAGCCATTTTGCGCATTTTTCCAGCTGAATTTCTTCGTTGCAGTTAAAACTTCGCGCAGACTAAAGGTCAAATATTCGGAGTTGAGGTCCCTGGTTGAGTCACTGCAGGTAGTTATGATACGGAACCCAGTGCTAGGTCATTAAAATTTTTGTTCCTTTGCAAAATGGGGTAAATATTCGTTTAACACATTTCCTACGAAGTGACCCACCGGTGGGTCCCTCGGATTAGGTTCTGTAATTTTTTCAAAGCTTTCTAAGGACTATGTGTACGAAGTAAAGATTTGAACCGGCGAGGCAATCGCAGGAAACGTGTTAAATGGTACCATAAATACAGTTTTCTTTCACTTAATGACTGTTTCTACTTCAAACTATGCTATCGGACCAGCACCTTTACATTGATTTCCTCATCCAACGGACACACCGTGAGTCTCTGAAAAAACCGCTTCGCTAAGTAGCTCGGTACTATTTCATTTGATATCCCACTTTGAGAGTGTTACATGAATTGCTGTATCTTTGATTGAGTTTTCGATCCTGTCGTGCATAAGCTATTTAACACATTTTTCGCCAGGAAGTGCCAGGAGCTCTGCTTGCCCTTCTGCTTTAGCAATTTGCTGGAAGAAGGCTCTCCTCATCAAGAAGTCGTCAATTACCTGTGGCAGCCCAAAATAATAAACCTAATATAACTTTTCTCAACGGCAAGATGCTCCAAAAGGTCGTTAATATCGTAGAACGGGGATATAACGTAATATCTACATGTATTTTTTGGATACAAATTGAATCTGAAAAATTAATTAGAATAATGGCAGAAACAATGAAAGGAATGAAACGCAGACTAGCACGTGAGATGAAAAAAGGCAAGGATCTCAGCAAAGTACCAGTGATACGGCCAATGTTCGAGCCATGGATGCTAAGCTCAAAAGGAGAGCTATCTCTCAAAAAAACTTACCCAGAACTGGAAGCAAGGATGGACCGTGATCGTGAAAAAAGTGTCTGAAGAAGCAAACTTAGTCGAAAGAAAACAGTGAAGAGAGAAGAACGATGGGTAGTGCAAGAAAAGCTGAAGCATGTGCTGCGATGTCACAGGAAGAAATATAACAGAAGAAAGGAGATTAGAAATTGAAAGATTTGGGGAAAGGAACGAAGGAAAAGACTTGAACGAAAGAAGAAGAAGAATTGAACGAGAACAGTTTGTGGAAAGGACAGCTAACATGTCACAAAAAGACTTGCACAAAAGGAGAAGAATGAAATTGTTCATTGACGAGCACCACTCAAGTATTGTCACTGAATCCCTGCCGTCATTTTTGACGGCTGGGTACACTAGTCTCCTATGATATTCATTTCACGTTAAAATTGCAACCTTGATGCATTGTCGGTATCATTTAATTGTTGGTTAGTTGTAATTTGTAAAAAAATAATTTAAGATCTTTTTTAAACATTTTTCTCAGCAATGATCTGCTGATATTCAGTTGTGTTGAACGTTTTCTTGTCGAGGCTGTGCCATCCACATGAAAACTTTGCGACACTATCAACGTTTGTTTCATTTCGAATAGAGTGGTTTGACCAGGTGGTTTATTGTTAGATAACGAACCAGTGCTTTCAAATGTTATTATCCATCTTCTCTGAGTTTTACGATCAGCTTGAAGATCCATTCCAATAGTAACTGTGAAAGCTCTCTGTTCTCTCACAAAAGACCATCCATTTTCATGGTATTTGCTTGACGAAAGCGATCCGTGTTTCTTTAGAATGCATTGCGAACAAATAGGGTCTAATATTCTTGTACTGTTAACCTATATGCGGTTGTGAATCTAGGCTGCATAATTAAATGTTATTTATAAATGAAATTCATATATCTAATAAATGTTTTGACAAAGTTTTATGTTCTATCCCAAATAGTGTTTGAGTTATAAAAATTCTTTAATGGGGCGTCCTTTCTGGCCCAGCCTGTGGTATAGTATTAATAACAGAGCGAAGATCTCTCACTAATATCATTCCTGGAATATACAGTAGCTATTAATTACATAATTCTTGGAGCATCAAAATATTATACAAGCTGAAAGGGGGGCATCTTAGTGAAAATAATAAACATTTTCCATTTCTGGTTTTTGAGTTGTTATTCTTATGGTGGCAAAAAAAGCACGATTATTTGTAGATATTGATTTTTTCTTTACAAAACTCTAATTACTTTTGTTCTAGCATGAGAACTGTAAGAGAAGATCGATTTGGGTTGAAAATGCAAAAAATACCTTATTTACTCCTGTTATCGCCATTATTTGAAAAAATGAGAATAAGTACATGAACACAATGTGTTCTAGATCCAATTTTACCTACTATATGGCGCTCAGTTTTGTCGTAACATGCATTTAAGCTTTTCAATAAGATGCCCCTCTTAACACGTTGACTCCAAAGTGGTACGTATGTGTACCACTGAGGTTAGGTTCTGTAATTTTTTCAGATCTTTCTAGTGACTATGCGTGCAAAGTGAAGTTGTACACCATTCAGGCAATCGGAGGCAATGTGTTAACGTTAGTGGTAACGCTCGAGCGAAATACACCGTACGAGTGCACACACTAAGCCCCACTTGTTCCCCTGACTTCTAAGCTACAAAAAATCTGATTGTAGAACCAATAAAAATATTATCTAAAGATGGCTAAGTAAAACGAGCACTTCAACTTTAGCATAACGCAAAGGAGGTACAGATTCAGCATTGTATAAGCTTGAAGAATATCTTAACCGTGACAAGCAGCATCTTAACCAGACAAAAAATGTCGCAAATAGACAATATCGAAGACATTCGTACAACTCACTTGCATGGAACACCAGCCTCCCTTCACCAGTGAAAGAAAAATGTAAACGTAAGAAAAAAATAGCTCAAGTAGAATAAGTTTCGGTAGCCTTCTGTAACAAGTGTAACTGTTTGTTGAGTAGCTGGAGTAATCACTGAGGAAAACTAACTCCAAGTTACTTAGACTAGAACGAGAACTAACAGCCAACCCACTTCCGAGTGGCTAGGGCGTCTCAAGTATTCCGAAGGTGCACGAACTTCTGAAGGTAGGGGGAATAATCGTCCCTAGCATCTCACTTTTTTCACAGAGAACTATCCACAGCAGCAGTGCATGATGAAGTTCATGTTGGATAATTCTTCTGATCGTTTTGTAAATTGCATTAACTACTTGCAATCGATCGATTAAATTTCGGAATCTATCGTTCATTCTAAAAGCCAGCGCCCGAGATAGGTTTGCATTTCAGTACAGTGTTATTCCTAAATGAACGGTATCAAGCATGAGGTATAATGATTTCAAGCTGAAACAACTACTCCCTATGCTCATAGTTTGTTAGTTATAAAATTGAAGCTGTGGTGGTTCGTATTTGGGTGTCTATATGCAGATATATAAGGAGCGAAGTATTGGACATAAAGATCGGCATTTATGAACAGTTCTGTGTATTGTATGCAGATAGGGCGAAGAATGTGCTCAGTTGAAATTAACTTTCTTTGTACAAGGGGTATGAAGTTGAAAAATATTTACCAGAGCTTGCTATCGAGTTTTTTATGTTTGAAAAGCAGTGCAGTTTTATATAAGACGTGCGTTATTTTTACAATACTTGATAATTGCGTCTTGCCCTCGAAGGTATGACAAAAACTGTTTGTCGAATGAAAGTTTGTTGTGAAAGGAACGACGACAACAGAATCGATCGAAGTCACCCGAAGGACGTTTCAAAATACTCGAGTTTCAAGCCGGATCCAAGAACTGGGAAAGAACTTTTAGGAGAGACAAAAACAAGTGTAAACAATTCTCCAAGGTCTTATGGGTCAGCGACAGAACGGATGCAAAACAACAATTACAAATTTAAATCCTTGTTAGAAAAAGATCATTTAAAATTCACTAGAAAACTAACATCAGAAGTTATCCTAAAGAGATCAACTGTGAGGAACGCTGAAAATATTCCAACCTCAACTTATTCATACCTCAAGTTACGAAATTGCTGTCAACAAACGACTAGATAAAATAGCCAAATTATTGTTTGAAGTGTAAGCAAATGAACAAAAACGGAGGAATTTATTTCACAAAGGAGATTTTCAGTGATGCCAGCAGCATTTACACGAATGAAAATCGAACTCGTAAAATTACCAAAATGGTCACTAAACAGAGAACTTATGCACTTATAATTCTTGGACTCTCTGAAGGTCAATGTGTGATGTAGCTTGCGCACCTCAAAAAATTTTTTTTTCATTTTGAAACTGGCGAAGCTACTAGACTTCTGAAAAATACTTCGACGAGCTAAAGAACATTTTTTCTCATCACCTGCTGTCTGGGAAAGCACTAATTGGTTAACTTCTTGCTTGTACGGTAATTAATTTTCCACATGAATGAATTTCCTCGGCCAACAAGATCACGCGACTTCTCCCCATATAATTATTGTGCAGGATTTCTCGGAGTTTAAATGAAAGTATTTCGCGTTTCTACTTGCAGCTTAATTGAAAGAGCATTTCGCGAAAAAATGTTGATCAGATTTATTTTGAATTTTGGCCTTCGATTTGAAAAATGCTGTGAATATGATGGAGGACACTTGAAAATGAATAAGTTGGAAATAAAATTAAATATTAAGTTACTTTCAAACGATTTTTACTACGAATTAAGCTATTAAGAAAAGGATCAATATAAGTTGTTGAAGAATATCAAGTAAAAAGGTCCATAATTTATCAAAATGGCATCCTAGTCCCGCTGATGGCATCTTTGGGGGTTTAGACTGGAAAAACTTTTGATCAGCTGTGCATGTACGTACAACAGAATAGTTTGAAGGCATGATTGGTAGCTTACAAAGAAGCTAAAACAAAAGCCCATTGAGGTGAGTACTCGAAGTGGCTCTGCAATGGAGTTTGACTTTTCATGCAAATTCTAGTAAAGTTTAGGAAAAACCAGCACTCGACCAGTTCCTTGAGGAGCCACCGCCCCTCACTCACCTCCTGGAACCACTGACACTCACATTTTGGAACCACCACAACTCCTCCAGTTCCGCCAGGAACCGCCGCGCCTCGCGTTCCTCCAGGAACCGCCGCGCCTCGCGTTCCTCCAGGAACCGCCGCGCCTCGCGTTCCTCCAGGAACCGCCGCGCCTCGCGTTCCTCCAGGAACCGCCGCGCCTCGCGTTCCTCCAGGAACCGCCGCGCCTCGCGTTCCTCCAGGA
>VCRD01007088.1:9002-22404 GCA_006783055.1 Trinorchestia longiramus
TTTTTTTTTTTTAATGTTGTCAAATCGCAGTTATTGCGTATGCATCCATCAATATTTGTGTAATTTTTGGGGTTTCAAGTATTTTGAGTGTCAGTGACAATTTCCATGGAAGTGTGTTCATCCAAATTTTAACTTCCTACATTTATTGAACTAATTTTGATCGAATTTTCGATAATTGTCCTTGTCCTTATAATACTCTTTTTCCCACTTTAACGAATATGATGTTCCGCCTTAGACCTATGTCGTGATTTTTTTTGCACTGTAAGCTTACTTTGGATACTGTCTGCTCATATAATTTTTCAAAAACCTTTCGAGCATCTAAATTTTTGTATTCTGTTTCAGTTCCCAAGTATGAGCGTTAAAAAGCAACAGTATATGCAATTAAGGAATTATTTTCGTATCTCATATTCGTGAATCTGTGTTTACTGGGAAGCATGATTCTGCCTTGGATTGGACGCATTTATTCACTGAATATTCATGGGGTAGCTTAAAATTTGTCTCGCGCTAATTCACGGGTTTCTATTTTGTGATTCTTAACTATTCTAAATGAAATCAAGGGCATTATTTCGCGATGGGTGTTCCGCACGTGATGTTTCTAGTTACATCACGATGTTTCATTTCATGATCTTTCAGTTACTAGCTTCAGATCGTTTACTTACATTGTAATTTTATAGGAAATGATTGGTTCTGTTCGTTAATTTCCCATTGTTGACTCCGTTCTGCGTACATTTTTTCCTTTTCGGCAACATCACAAGTTTCAATCACTATGGTGTCGTAGAGCTTATATTTTTCTTGTGCTTGATAAAATTTATTGTTGGATAAAGTTATCAAGATTTCCGTTCCACTGATATTTTAATCAGCTTTGCTATGCGAATTATAATAGAACCCAAAGTATTACTTCACCAATTGGCGACAGTATTAGTGTTGTGAACAAATAATTTGTTCATTTGTGACGTCTTTTACAGCATTTTCTGTACCCGCACACTGTTGCACAAAATTCGGGTTTCTTGTTTGTTATTTTTGTGGTTGTTGGTAGTCATGTGTCGTGTGCCTGTAATTTTTTCAATGGGTGTTCGAAACTTAGGACGTCCAATTTGTATTTGAATACCCCAACAAAATTTGAGTTGGTTTTCAATTTAAAAGTGGCATCAAATGCCAATTCGAAAGATGGATGTCACGTGTCGTTTTAATAGGTTAGCTTGTGTCAGTTCTTTTTGGAAATACAACCAGTGATTCTACCTTCTCATTTAGGTCAAGAAGTCAATTCATTTTTTCTCAAGAATCCTCCACGATTTCCTTAGTAAACGTAAGTTCAATGCAAGTATATCCCAAGGTTCAGTATATTTACTTGACTTAGGGGATAAAAGTGGATTATTTTCTTTGGTAAGTTTCATGTAGCGAAGGAGTGAGGAATTATACAGTAGTTCAGTCAATATACTATTAGAAACTTAAGTTTAAGCTTAGATATAACGATAACCTAATGTCTCCCAGATTTCATTTGATTTATCCAGCTAAAATATTTTGCAACCGAACCTGGCAAATCTATCAAAAGAAATTTCAATTGGCTACTTTTCCGACATTCATGCATATTAGGAGTTTACATTTCTGAATCATATAACATTTGCATTTAAATTTCAACATGATTTCGTTTTTAATTTAACATCATTCCTACTTACGGTCGAGTTGAACATATGTACAATTTCATTTTTCAATCAATTTCCTGGTATCTACGAATAACTTCTACATTTCTATTTTGCATTTGATTTTTTAATTGAGTCTGCAAAGTATTACCCACTTTACAGTAAGATTTATTGTAATCTTGTCATGGTAAGCTTAACTCTGTGTGTAATCTTAATGTTAACCGTAGAGCTTGAATGTAAATTGTGTGCGTGTTACTTCCTCTTCAATTTTGTAGCATTTTATGGGCAGGTGAACGAAAAGCTATGTTTTCAGTATCAAATGTCAATGAAAACATTTATTTGAAGGCTGCCGCGTCATTTATCAAGTTTTTAAATTAAATAGTAAACATAAATTGACGTATGATATCGGTACCAAGGGATTCATATCTGCCGATCAGTCATTTTTTAGATGTGTCAGACTTCATGATTGCGAACTCGTTGGAACGCTTATTCTATCATATTCTAAACATCAATAGTGATTTATAAACTTGTAGAAAACTTTTTCAGTTGTCACCTTGAATATTTGTTCTCAGATTACGATACAACATGGTTGAAATGGATTGTGTAATATCAAGTAAGTACATTCATCGCTTGTATCAGTCTTCATATGCCCCGCTCTCTCCCCTGTTGTCTACCTGTCTTATGTTCGCAGGACACGTAAACAACAGAACCCTTTTCCCGCTTCCTTAATCGTAAGCCATTGTCTCGTGAATAAACTTTCCTGATCGACTAGAATATGTTTTTCCTCTAGAAACTGTCGTGCAGACAAAATATAAATTGATTGTATTTTGCAGTGAACAGAACTACAAACGGTCAGGAAAACAAAAGGAGTCCGCGTCATCAAAACATCGACTACGCGTCGTACATACTGCGAGGATGAGAAAAATGTAAGGCTTATAACTTGTGTATTTTTTTCAAAAAATTAAAATTCCGCGACACTGCGTCTGAACGCTAATATTGGTGTGTAGATCAAGAAAAACACAACTATCTTCGAAAATACCATTTTTTTAGTTTTAGCAAAGTGCGTTCAAACAAAGTGAGAAATATTACGTTCCTATTTGTTTTATATAGAAATTTCTGCTCTAACGTGATTCCTAACGCACTACTGATCAGGTTCTGTGAAAAAAAAGTTTCCAATAATTTTATGAAAAAATGTAAGGCCTTAAAGTGTTTTTAGCGCCCTACGTTTTTAAAGATTTCCATAAAAAATTCATTTTTTTCTAATGAAAATGATTGTAAACGCATTTATAAACACGTTAGATCAGGAACTTGCGCTGAAAAACAATTTAAAACGCAAAATTTGCAAATTTTTATGAACGTACTCTTTACCAAAACAAAATTCTGGATGATCAAAGACAGCTGTGAAAAAATTGGTGTTTTTCGTAATTTACAGACCAATATTGTCCTATAGAAGAAATAGAATTCTCAGGTATTGCCCAAAAAAAGGTAAAAAACTTCGTAAGGGAATACCTCGTGCATTTAATCAGGAAATTCAGAAATATGAAATCAATAATTACAGATCATAGTCAAGCAGCACCGCATGTTTTATGTAAGGACACAACGAAAAATGCAAAAAGAAACCTTACGTTCCTATCAAAAATTTCATAACGAATTATTTTTCATTATTTTGCACCCAAAATGATCGGAAAAACAATAGGATATTCATAAAATAATGTGTTTTTCATAATATACGCACAACGGTTCGGTTGTGGGCACAATTTCATAGAGTTTCGAGCAATTATGAATTATAGAACAAATGATAAGGGTACCCCCCTGACGTTTTTTTTAATTTTTTATATGTATCCTTTTTCACGATTTTGCACCCAAAATGATTGGAAAAGCATTAGGAAAATCATAAAATCACGCGTTTTTCATGATCTACGCACAACGGTTCGTTTGAAGGCACAATTTCATAGAGTTTCGGGCAATTAAGAATTATAGAAAATATGATAAGGGTACCCCCTTTACGTATTTTTTCAAAAATTTTATAGGAATCATTTTACCTTATTATGTACCCAAAATCATTGGAAGTGCATGATGAATTACATTAGATCAGTTATTTCCGTGTAACACAGTTTAAAAAGCTACANNNNAGTAAGCTTACAGTGCAAAAAAAATCACGACATAGGTCTAAGGCGGAACATCATATTCGTTAAAGTGGGAAAAAGAGTATTATAAAGACAAGGACAATTATCGAAAATTCGATCAAAATTAGTTCAATAAATGTAGGAAGTTAAAATTTGGATGAACACACTTCCATGGAAATTGTCACTGACACTCAAAATACTTAAAACCCCAAAAATTACACAAATATTGATGGATGCATACGCAATAACTGCGATTTGACAACATTAAAAAAAAAACTAATATTGACCGAAACAAACGTGTATAAACCAGTGAATTAACGAGATAAATTCAGTACTAATGAACTAAACAAGGTTAGTGGATCTCAAAATTTGATTATTTTTTGCCTTTTCTCACTTTTAAATATTTTGAGTCATACTAACGTCGTAATTCGATAAGTATCCTGAATATGTGAGCGAGGTGTCAGTTACAGTACAACACTTAAAATGAACAAAAATCACTGAGCTGCTATCAGGAAGCTGATGGCACAGTTCGCTTTTTAAGTCTTGCGCTTTGGATTTCTTTACCTCTAAACAAATTTCACCAGCAATGTTCTGGTTCACACTGATATATGGTGCACTACGAAGTCAAAATGAACATACTCTTACCTTCGCGCTGTGAGGAGTCTACTCAGATGTCCGGATCATAGATTGAATAGGGATTCAGATTCTTCAACCATCTACCGTGAATCTGAAGACAATACATTTAATGAATGTTAACATCTGTATGAAAACTCTCATCCTTTAAACAATTTTCGGAAATCTGATATAGTTTGTTGTCAGTTTACTATCTTACACTTATTCAAAAAATTTCTTTCTCTGTAATTGTATAACATTACACAGGCAAAGAAATGACTCATTTTGAGAGATGTACAGAATTGGTAAGATGAGAGGAAACGCATTTCGGTGACAAATTTTGAGAGCCACTAACTTCTATTAGAACCCATTGCCCTTATTCCTATGTAACCGTGAGCACAAACATCTGCTGGCAATAACCGTGCACAGCATGAACACTAATATGCGTTCTACATCATTATACAGTTAAAATCGATAGACATGCTTCGTAAATCAAACATTTTTCCAGAAACATAATGCAAAGACAATCAGGAATTATATCCTCCAGTAAGTAAAACATTCACAGTTGTCTACTCCAATTTGAGACAAATAAATAAGCCTGTACATGAGATTCGTAAATCTTATGGCTTCATTAAAACAATGAACAGAAATATCGGCCTCTCAAATGAAGATAAAAAGATTTTTATTTTCATAATAGAAAATTCGAAGTAAAGTAAAAAGAGTGTATGCATATGCGTACGTAGGTGCTCTGTAGCATCCAGGTTGTACACAGTCGAAGCCAACATTCAACATTCACTATAACCTACGAAAAAGACTGTAAGAAGCTACTTTAAAGATCTAATCAGTAATGAATACAACCTCACTGAATGCTCGACTAGCTAACTGATTACCTCTATTAATTAATCAGTTACCTAATTGAACTATTCTTCTTACATTATTTGAGTAATTTATCCGACAAGGGCTCACAAGTATTCGAAAAATCACTTTCACCATCGAGATACGCCGAAGCAAGCACAAGGTACAATTGGTACAAGGATGCAGGTATAAGCACCAGAGTTCAGTACCAAGGAGTGGCACATTTAAATACAATAGGTACGTACATCCAGAAATCAGCAGCTAAGTAAACGGCACATCCTACACTCGTACCAAAGTTGTGACTCCATCTGACACTCGACACATTTGGTACAATTCCACAGCCGGTACATTTTCATAGAAGTCTGTTCGATCAGTTACATCCAGCAAACTGCTCTCTATTCAATCGGCATGTTCGATTAGTTACATCGAGCAAAATGTACGGCTTTTATTTATTCAGATCGCATGAATCTTTGGCTACTATGTCGTGAGCTTGTTTTTGTCAGATTTTTAGCTCTTGTGGAATAGCCACAGGGACTATGATATTATGGATTTCTCTCAAGTTTGACGTTCAGTTCCAACAAACACCTAGACACAATACAGCCTTGATGCAACGAGTTTCTTGAGTTCCGATCTCAGGCTGGAACGGGAGAGGAAGATGACATAGTGGAATTTTTCCTTGCTCTAATTCAATTAATTGATGACGTAAATTTTCATATTTATCCTCAAATTTTCATAAAAAAAACCGCAAGAGGTAAAAAAAGTGTTAATGAGCCAATATAAACTTAAAGGCAGTTCAGAGGGATGCCAATTTGAAAACGTTTCGATGATCATAAGAGGAAATAGATTGCTGTGTGCATCTCTGCACTGTATGTAGTCCGATTGCAGTTCGAGAACACTTTCGTTCATTAACGATACATGTCAGCAGTTAGGGTATACTGTAGCACACATCCTTGCATTTTCTGTATCACCTATCTTGTCACCATGTAGTTTCCTGCACTTCATTTACTTCTAAACAGACAAGAAGCTTCTCTGAACGATAACACTTTTTTTCGACGTTTGAGTTGAGCTCAATTCTTCTTCACAGACTTTGAGTGGGTACTGTATAAGATATTTGCTTATTCCTTATCATAAATTTATAATTGAACCCCCATGCATTATTATTCAACGACGATTTTTGAACTCGTTAGGAGCATCAACCAGACATTCAATAAGGAGCAATTGAATTCGTTTGATGTTGTTACATGACACCTTAGAAAAAATTTCGATATTTATACATCGTCTTGCAGCGCGTTCAATCTCAAATTGAAACTAACTATTTTCCTAAGTCTGTATTCCTCACGCAGCAATTGCTTCTAAAACACAAAAAAATTAAACATTCACTTCCAATCCAAAGTCACCAGCTACTTCCAGTCCGCTGTTCCACTCTTATATGTAAATAGTCGTAACACAACGTAAAAGAACTCAAATGAATACACCTGGCAAAACGAAACAATTAAAACTGGACATTTAACGAGTTCGCAATGAATGCAATGAAAAATCTAATTTAAAATTCACAGAGAACGAACGAATTCGCAATAACTGCAGTAAAAAGTCTAATTTAAAATTCACAGAGAAGGAATTCAAATCACTCGATCTGAATTTTGTTCAACAAAATGGCCATAAAATCTAGACGAAGCTTTGGCTATCGGAGTTATCACGTCCAGGAAACACGTTCTTAAGATAAAGTTCGTTTACGGAGAACTGCAATTAAGTCACAATAATACTTTATAGAGAGCGCCGAATGAGTAATTCAGAATATAAATATGAGTTTCATTACGAAAGTAGATCACAAAATTCTTTCATGCAAGTTTGTAGGATCTGAACATTTTGTTTATCAATAATTAAAAATTTAAATAAAATATCTAGCTTGAACAAAAACTTTCAAACAATTATAAAATAAAAATTATTTTTTGACTGTGAAATTATTACATACTTCATGAATTGGTCTGTGTAAGTAACATGACGTATATTCAGAGACATTTCCATGATTCTTCTCGAAACCCACAACATTTAAATTGCTAAAGAGCTTTCAAAAAAATGGACATACATTAACAATATATAGTTGTTAATGTACAGTGCGGTTATGGCACCAAAACTAAACTTAGACACGTCACAGAACCATGACGAGTTCTAAGTAAAAAAGTCAACTTAGAAATGCGTCACAGAACCATGACGACTTCTAAGTAAATAAGTCAAATACTCAATACAAGACTAATTTAGAAATTAAATTCTAGTATAAAGTGCGCTTTAATTCCCCAGCAGATCTATTTCTTGAAGCACAATATTCTATCTGGCTTTACACAAGGTGAAGGTACAAACTGAAAAAATGTACAGAACATAGAACTGGTGATTTGATATATACGTCATTTAAATATTTTCTCGTGTAGGCAACATAAATAGAAGGAAGGATGTGCTCTACAAAGTACACATTCATTTCCTGCACGAATACCAAAGAATGCATTGTTGAAAGTTAAAGGAGAAACCTATGAAACCTAAATACTTAAATGAACTTAAAACTAAACAATTAAAAACATAATTACAAGGAAAATCAAGGTCGAATAATCTGAAAATGAGGCATATTCATTCATCAATTATTTTAATTCAAGTAAAGATATAAAGAGATTCCTTGATCCACTATTCATATTCATTTTAAGATAGTGAGATACTTCTGTTCCTTTTGCTTATCATATTTAATAGAAGAGACACCTTCCATTGTTTTGATTTAAGTGAATGGAAAATGAGATACCTTCATCCACAATTTTGACCAAATTAAATGTTATTTGCCTCATTGCTACGCTTGAGATTATACTTACAATTCAAATAAAGTAGAAATCGCATTCATAAGCTTAATTATGACGACCGAAACGAATTAATGAAATAATTCTTGAACAAATTATAAAACCGATACAATCAGATAAATCGATCACAATCTTATTATTTCATAGCCAAATGTTACAGTAATTGAAAACCCTAACTCTTAAAAATAGGTCATTGGTGTAAATTACACATAAAATAATACACAATATAGATACAAAATGACACATAATTCGTAACTCATAGGCAAGTAATTTTACACAAATACGCAAAAACTTCAAAGCCATGCTTAGTGAAGTTAAAAGTCTTATCCAGGATTACTGTTGAGTGATTGCTTTCATTTTGATTGGGATTACTTTCATTCTGATGAGGATTATTTCCAGTTATGCTACAAATCTGGAGTCGCTTTTCTATACTGGGCGAAAATTCTTGTTATCGTGTCTACGCACACTAGCTGGAAGTAAATTAGTGTACTAACATGACCTCTTCAAATGACTTGGAGATGCCAAATAATTGGGCAACGGAACAAAATACTAGGGAAGGCCCGTGTATATTACAACCCTATATATTTCTGTGGACTCTCATTAATCAGTTATAAATGTCAAATACATAGTTGAACATTAGAAAAAAATGTTAAGTAATGAAAATTTCTGATAAAACTCTCTTAAAACACCAATCATGTCTAATATGTGGTCAAAGCATAACACTTTGTAGGTAAAATATTATTTTACAAGGTCCAACGCAAGTACTAAATAAATATTAGGTTTCAGCATCAGAGTCCAACTGAAACTTACATTCCCATGTCAACTACCTGTTTTAAAAGCCATTTTTTACTCACATTTCAGTCATCCGCGTGCGTTTAACGTTGAAATAAGACTTTCTTGAAATGCTGTCAACCAGCCCATTGTAGGCAACAAATATCGGTCACCTTTTCGGCTTATATTTGCAGTTCTTCGTTTAATCCGCCGTCATCACAAAAATGTCAAACATAGTTTACTTGCTCATGCACTCGTAATCTTGTTGCGCCAAGACGATGCCATCGTGCATAACCATCTCGATCATGTTCCTAAATTTTCGATCAGATTCCAATCACCAGTTTCATAGGGAACTTTGAAGCACAGTGCTCCAATCGGTGACAAACCGGATAACTTCCACTTCCGATTTCCAATCATTATCTCATGTTCAAGTACTAGCTGTGGAATCATGTCTCTTCATATTTCAGTGCTTCACTCACAATTTGTATTAAGATTGCGACAACAATACAAAATTGGCTAACTCATGAAATTATTAACGTAGTTTGAATATGCTTGCTCAATTTATGCTTGCAAACTTATTTTGTAGAATTTCGATTTACATATCAAATGCCACGAAATAGTTCAGAAAGTTGACTTTGAATAGGTGTTGCATAATTGGCATTGAAGTCCTTCACGGTGCTTCTAATTCTACGTATACTAGCCAGCCATGTAATGTACCTCAGACAACCAAACACTTTCAGTTAACTACGCCCAATCATTTAGCACTCGACAGAAAGCCATAATTCCTTATTTTTCCATCAATTTCCAATGTACAAATTCTACAACCTAACGGCAGTAACCCACAACACACACAGGCTGAATGTCTCTGGCTTCGTTGGCGATGCATTCAACTGCAGTTCAATCAAAGTTGTTAACACGTTGACTACCAAGATCTGCTAAAAATATGTCAATGGGACCACCAAAAAAAGTTAGGCCACCTAACCTTTCCTTAGGAAAGGTTTTCTTTCTTCATACCAAAGATATGAATAAAATCAACCTTCCTTTACTGTATTATTTTCCCACATCTATACCAGATGCCATGCTCAGAGGAAAGGACTTAACAGATGCCGTCGAGATAACATAGGGTATACACAAAGATTGCTACCGGCCTTGGAAATAAACAGTTAGCAGTCAACATTATTGTTAACGTGGCAGTCAACGTGTTAATAGAATTCACATGGCAAGTGAGGTCATATTTGTAGTTGCAGGACCGAAGTGTCTTTCCTTACGAGGGAAAAATAACACTCTGTTCGCTAGAGAGTTATTTTTACCCTTCCTACCTAGAGCACGACTAGCGAACGAAACTCTACAAGCCTAATATGAAAGAATTGTGTAAAGAAGAAAGTTGTTGGGTTAGTACACACTGAGGAAATGTACGGTCACTCCCAATTGCCAAGCAACATAAAACAAAATGCCTTAATTCTGTATTTATTTTCTATGAGATTCTATTCTTCGCCCTAATCCAATAAAAATTTAGTGAAAAATAACCGAACTTACTATAAGCACAAGGTGACGCATATAATATTTTTAGAGCACATCGTAATAGCGCATTTTTAAGAGCAGTTATATTCACCACATGCGACTGTGATCGAAACCTGACTACATGAAAAAGAAACAGACCTAAGAAATGTTAATGACCGCTGGATTTTTTAGCATTAAATCCCCAATAAAAATGGAGTGAATCCACAGCGACAGACTACCTTCGGCAACTTCACTCGCATGCAGAGCAATGTAATGATCCAAACACTAATGTCAATTTTGGGGCTAAATCATTTTAAGCAAAACTTGCATAAAACGCAGTTTTTAGTAACCGCTTTCCTTTCAGGCGGGCGATGAAATTCTCTGGGAAGTCATCAGAAGAAAATCGAAACGACTAATACCGTAGGCTAATTTTGCAACCATATAAAATCAACCTCCCATCGCACCAAAAAAAGAACTACGCAAAAAAATAGTGCAGCATTAGAAGCATTTGAAAATTTCAAACAAAAACCAATACTAAAGTGAACTAAGTTGAAGACAAAAGATTTTTCAGAGAAACAGTGAGCAGCGCCATGTTTGAATGATCACAAAGCAGAAAAGAAAGATGGCAGAATTTTCATGAGTGCTGTTGGAAGGCATCTTCGGTCCTAAGGAGTCACAAAGTCGCTGAGCATTCGGCCGATTTGCCCATGAAAATTTTTTCGGCCGATTTGCCCATGAAAAATGTTGCAATTTTAGACATTGATGCCAGGGGAAGCCAACATTTTTAGGCCTCCATTTTGTATCCTTGCGGCAGGTGTTGCTTCAGTTCTGTGAAGAGATTAAAAAGCATTAGAATCTTTCTATCTTTTTTTCTTTCTTTTCTACGAACAGTAAATATAAGAACGTATGCTACAAAATGTTCTGGTCTAAAGAAAGAACAGTTAATGATCGTACGAACAGTAAATATAAGAAAGTATACTACAAAATGTTCTGGTCTAAAGAAAGAACAGTTAATGATCGTACGAACAGTGAATATAAGAAAGTATACTACAAAATGTTCTGGTCTAAAGAAAGAACAGTTAATGATCGTACGAACAGTAAATATAAGAAAGTATACTACAAAATGTTCTGGTCTAAAGAAAGAACAGTTAATGATTGGACGATCAGTTAATATAAAAAAGTATGCTACAAAAAGCTCTGGTATACAGGAAGAACAATACATATATAAAATATGTAATAGCAACTACAACACATGTGCTAGCGGACATTATTGTGTATAGAGAGAGGAACAATAATAATATTAGCGTGTACTACAAGACTTAAGGATTTGAAACAATAGAAATAGAAACGATGATAACAATGGAAACAATAGAAAGCAGAGGTACAAATCTCCACGTTTAAAAAAAATTATCTAGGATACATACCAGCATCCTTATATATTTTCAAAAAACCAGACATATTAAGAAGTGCACTTGAAAACTTTCATGTTTACAAACAATATTACAAACTTTACTTGCTAACTTTCGTGTTATAAGAGAACGTATACAGAGATAAGAAGGTATATAAGACTACGTATATAAGAGATAAGGTATATCAGCAAACTTTTTTGTTGTTGAAAATTTCATGCTGTAAAAATTGGTTAGGATACTTTCATGTTTCTAATATTTTGACTATCTAAATCATATCTAAAAACTTTAATATTCTTAAGGCAAAACAATTTTTTTAAACAAAATAAACTCTTAAAACTCGCCTGTTTATCTAAATTATGAAGTTTGGAAACGTACTGGAAAACTCGTGTTTTTAAATTCTACCAACACTGATAAACAAATTAAGGAACTTTCTGTTATAACAATTAAAAGCAGTCTGCAGTTCGAAGAACACTGCATTGATAGCAGTACTTTTCTGATGTAAAATATTCGAGATATAATTTTTTTCTAACGACTTTGAAAAATAAAAAAAATAACAAAACCATTAATGACTCTAGCGAAACTAGATTGGTTTTCGTATTATTTAGCAAATTTAATGTTTTTGTCACTTAATTCATTACTGTAAGTCTCCCAAAAAGATATATTTCAACGAACATATGAATGCTTTCAGAAAATTATTAAAATTTATTTTCTTCACATCGTAAATTATAAAAAATCCAATATAAAAATTTAAAATCATTTTCAAATAACAATTACATAAGTCACTACGATGCCAAAGTACATGCAATAAATTTTTATTAATTCCAGATCAATACAATCTACAATATATATACTAAATTACATAATATAGTAATTCATGAGGATGAAACCTCCTAAACAATTAAATAACAAACATCTTTCAATAAGTTAATGCGTTCCAAGAGCAACGTAGATAATATAGAGCAATACTTCCAGTCAACATTAGTAGTCTACAAATCAATGTTATTTACTTACACACAAATCGCTGTTATTAAATACAAAGAAATACATTTGTACACAGAAACAAAGTTATTCAACGTAATTTCACGCAGAGTTAAATAACATTTCATAATAACGCCAATAATTAAGTAATTGCATGAGTCAAATTATACATTGAAACCCTGTTCGCAGATACCCAATACGACACCAAAGCATCAAATTATGAAAAATTTGAATTTTTCATATGAAACGACTACGCTAGCACTCATCTGTAATGTTAGTTCCACAACATGACAAACTATCGCAATGTCATGTTTAACCTTTCAATGTTAAAGTTTAATCGCTATACAATGTAATGCGTGACCATGAGAATGAAGTTATCTAGAATTTGTTTTTCCTTATGCTGTACCCCCATTACCTAGTGTATGTCATTAAATATTAATGTAAACATGGTTTACTACAGGGTGCAGCAACATAACTTCCTTTTTTCAACGCAATGCGCGTTAAAAAAAGGAAGTTTAAGTTTCTTTTTTAAATGAAGATTTACACGATACATAGGCACCATACACGACACGTGAGCACCACACACGACACGTGAGCACCACACACGACACGTAGGCACCATACACGACACGTAGGCACCATACACGACACGTAGGCACCATACACGACACGTA
>VCRD01007090.1:0-23165 GCA_006783055.1 Trinorchestia longiramus
GTGTACAGACGGTCTTTGTGAGCTTAAATGTAGAAACTAGAAAAACAAATTGGTCGCTAAAGGGTTAAGAGTTGTTCTAAGTCTTCCCTTGTATGCGTACTCCTGAAATTTTGGCTCTTAAAATGCTCTCAAAGTACTGTGGATTTCGGAGCATTTGGAGAATCTGTTCGTTCAGTTTTATGTTCATTGAATCTTCTTTGTTCATCTTGTTCAGCGTAGAATAACCAATGCAATGTTTCATGCACAAGTACGATGGCTGCTGTTCGTGTTATGCTCTCTTCGTTGTGCCAGTGTTAGAATACTTACACTGATATCAGCGCCATCTCCTAACTGTTGTCCCGACTTAACACGTTTGTTGCGATTGCCTGATTGGTGTAAAACTTCACTTTGTACGCATTGTCACTAGAAGGATCTGAAAAAATTACAGAACCTAACCTAAGTGACCCACCGGTGGGTCGCATCGCAACAAGCGTGTTAGGGTAAAGTAAATACTGATTTTATTTTAACGACTCAAGGACTCGTTTTGGGGAGGTTTTCACTTATGACTCCTGCAACACATCGAAATTAGTATCAATTGTAGAATTAGAATAATTTTGATTATCAGGTACTTTTGCAGCATACTTGAATCTTAGCAGCCGCTAGATGGGGTCATAGCGATGTTTTCATTCACTAGATTCTTTTGCTCTACTTTGCATTTGGCTGACTCCACACTTTCACGCGTTGTGATCCTGATATTCTTTGCTATGCCGATTTTGTGACAACTCCACAGTGCTCTCTGCATTGTACTCGAACCGCGTTGTGTGCTTGCTCTCAAAAAAGGCTTGAAATGCCTCCGACATGTAACATTAATGTTAAGAGTTATTATACCCGCGCATTAATTACTAGTCACAGTTTGTACCCTCTCCATACTCAACTTCCTCCCCTGCCGTATTTCTAACGTATATTTTTCCAAGTTTTGAACAACCATAGTCACCACAGCAGGTCTTGGAACCGCCTCCAGTTTTTAGACTGACGCCAGTCTCTGAGTAGAGAGTAAGTCGTACGTGTTTTTTACGCATTTACCGCCCTCGTACAAGTTACCTTGCATTGTATGTCCTGCAGTCTTATAGTACGAGGGTTGCCTACTACGAGTAACCTGTATCCGAATTAGTAACCTGATGATTGCACTATTAATTTTGCTTTATTTACTTTTCCTGCACGAGTTTACAGGTTTCATTTTCGTTGTTTTGAAAATGTGTAAGCTACTGCTATAATAATGAACATCAGCCATGGACAGATTTATAGTCTTAGAAATTAGCATGTACTCCACCGTGTGAAGCACGTCATCTGACATGCTCAAGTTCAGATATCAAAGGAAATGCTTTGTATAAGCTAATGAAGCATCTCTCTGTACTCTACAGAATACTACGTGTGCTCGTCTCGAAACTCCGTCAGTATGTACGAAAAATATAAGACTGAGGATTCGTTGTTTAAGGTTTTCCAAACTAAGCGTTAAAAGCTATTTCAAAGATGTCTTATGCCAATAAAACGGATGAGCAAAGTCGCTCTGTGCAAATCTAAACTACGCAATTTGAGTGCGCTGTGGGTGTCGTTGAAGTTCGTAGTTTCAAATTGCAGACTTCTCTCCGTGCTGTTGACGCTGCGTGTACGAGAGACGCTTGATTGTGCGGATTTGTGTAACTTTAGTATTGGTAGAATAACATGTTTATTCAGCCATGTTGTTGTTAAGAACATTGCCTTCAGCGCTGAGTGAGTACACCTTGGTCTCGCGGAAGTATACTTACCATTGTTCTGCCATAACAAAACGCTTTGTTACAAATGCTCAATTTGGTGCCTTCACATAGTCTAGTTCAAAAGCCAAGTTTCTAATTTTATCGTCTTTTTATGTCCCTTAGTATTAGTGTTCACAATTACCTCTGCTCCTTCCACCCCAGGTCTTCAAACTTTTTACATGGATGTGCGCAGCTATATGAAGTTCTAAGTAATTTTTCCCTAATGTTCATCGTTACTCGGCAGTTAGCCATTGCTGATTGATGCATAATTTTATTGTTCGTAAAGTCATTTAAAAGTAGCGCTGTTCCGGAAATTTGAATTTCTCGCTGAAACTAAGTATGGCGTACCGCGACCTCTTAAATTTTATCCATAATAATTCTCGTTATCACTTTTAAACTCGCCGAATGTATTGTTATAGCTTCTATTTATTATTTGTTAGCGAATGCCGCTGAAGGTTGCTTGGTGGCGTCCTTGTTTTTGCTTACTAACATGTCGAGATTTGTGTTTAGAATTATTCATTTGTATTATGGTCACTTACGTCCAATTAATGTGCCTTTTAACCATTATGTCTTGATGTCATTATGTAGCTTGAGAAAAATACACAGTAACACATTATGATCGACAATTAACTGTACTCCAATATTTCGCCTAATCTGCTTACCCTGAATTGATTTATTACTTTCATTTCAGAAGGAAATTTTCAGCTAGCACTGTAACAGACAGCTGATCCTCCAAGCCGGGTAGAAATTTCCCACGAGCTGCAGTAAGACTTACGGAGTAATAAATGTCAGTTTCCAGGGCGAATATTTCATAAAAAATTGCTGCCAGATGCGAATCAAGCGGAACTAAGGCCGACTTATGCATTGGAGTTATACCTGCAACACAATTCAAGTTATGTCTAGCTTGATCTGCATGAAAACAAGACTTAAATTTTCATTCCTTACGGTAACTGATAATTCTCGAAAAAAGTTACATGGAAAATAAACCTTTGTTTGCTGCGATTAGTTTTCCAGATGCATTGAAAGATCCACGAAGCATATTGAGACCAGTAGTTTTCACGTTACTTAAATGAAACATGTTTATCAAATTTCGGAACTGAATAAAATAAACTTAGTTCATCAACGTTCTAAGTGAACTTCGTTGAGCAAAACCTTAATGCTGAAACCATGACAACTCCGCTGATTCATAACTACGATACATGGTGCATGCTCAGTATTAAAGATTACAGGATTTCACTGGAAGATTGGGACACACTTTGCTCAACCCTTTCAAGTCTTGTGGTACACATTTCATACCTCCTAAGAGACCATGTTTAATGCCTGGTGGTACAGAAAGCATGCCACCTTTTAAAATTAAGTTCCTACGCTGCTCAAAATTTGTACCACCGTCATAAATGTAAGGGAATATCCCTAAGAATCTGTTTTTGAGCATGTCACACATTTCTTTCCATCAAAAGTATGAGCCTGAAAGGGTTGAAGCAACACACGTAATCTCCGCACCAAAATAAATGAAGACGAAAGCAAGAAGTGAGGAGATTGTGCTCGTGCTGGAGTAGGCAGCCAGATTCGGTCCATCTATACGAAACGATGGAAAGAGGCTTATTAATCCCTAGAACTTTCTCAGTGGATTTTTCCAGCCTGTCATGTTGAATCTGCTGTGGGTAGCTTAGGACACTCATGAATGACACCTCACAGACGGACACAATTAGTATAGAAATTCTGCCTACTCCCTATTAAGTAATTTAGTACGATGAAGGACGATTCCTCATCATATGAGTCAGAGCAATTGTATTTTTATACTTACATTATTGATTAATACAGGGTTAATCTGCGTGGGTTGCAACTCACACGAATACAACTTACTACTGTACAAACAGCTCAGAACTGGTCCAACTGCTTCAAGCATCCCAAGCAACCTTACGAACATTTCTGAAGTAAATCCGGATACTCACGAATTAACGAATTTAAATCAAACATTAATATTACTGCGTAGAAATCCAACCAACATTTACATGTGATGCAGCAGTCCTATACAGGAAATAATACAAAAGGATAATAGCAACAAGGGTCCCAGTAAGTCTTTGAAACGAAAGCATCAAGCGGGTAGGCCTTTGCTTCAAATGCTGACTTTACGAGGGGCGGCCATCGTACCTTCTTTTAAAAACTGATTTCTCAACCAAATGAACATCCACAATATAAAACTTGAGTGCTACAGCTATAAAATTACGTTTCAGAAACAGTATCCACCCTAAAATGTTTCTTCACGCAATTGGAACCCCCTGATGGCATGAAAAAGAAAATTAAATACAGAGAAAGTCTTGAAGACCATCCAGGTTCAAAAAACAGCACGCAAAAATTGTATGCTTTCATCAGCTGGTTAATCCTTAACTTGCTTTTCTCACTAGTCGTGATGTGGGAACATTGTTATTCAAAAATTTTTAGTGTTAAGCCTCACGTCTTCATTTTTTCTTTGTTGAAAATTATTTTATTTTTAAGTGGACTATGAATACACGAGAATTTAGTCCAGGATCAAGCAACTGACAATGCATACGCTAGCAAACACACAGACAAGCGATATTTCTTACATGATCTTAGAAATACAGTAAACAAAGAATAGCAAATGTAAGCGCGCATCGAATAATGATAATGGAAGCGGTCTTAAAGTAAAGCAATAGTCTATATTATGTTACAATTCACACCCATGAGATAAACCTCACTGTGATGCTTGTCGGCCATAGTTTGAAGGTATGGTGCGTCCAATCACAACGGCCAGTACCATAATGAATGTTATTCATGGCTTTATTTTTCGACTGTCATCGAGATTCATAGAACGAAGAAGGAAAATATTAACAATGACACTGAAGACATTTGTACAGCACGTGCTTAGCACAAATGCCAAACTAAATCCGAACATGCAATAGATTTGTTCTCGTAAAACTGTTTAGTACGCTTTTATGAGAAACGAATAAACCGTAATGTACCTCGACATAAACTCATTTAACGTGCATTCAAGGAAGAAAAAGAACAAACTTGCAAGGTCCAGGACCTGCAGTATTGCATGAGAAGCATTGCAGGCGCAGGGAACACAACACACGACGAGCAGCTTAACGGTTTCTCCTGAGTGCTCGCACGCGGGGCCTTCTGCTGGCGCTGCTCGAGCTTCCGCCACCTGGACACAGAAATTACGTAGTAACACTCATCATTATTATTAGAGAACTAAGATATACATAATATTGCACGTAAGAAATTGGCTATTATGAGGTTTAATGAACGTTCAGCTTTTAAATAACATTTTCATGTACTAACGACCTTATCAATTTGAAAAAAATAGTTCCGTGAAATTTTCGTATTTTTACTGCAAAGGATTGTTGTCCAGACATTCTAGAAAGCTTTATGCTACAAAATACCTGAAATAGAAGTGTTCAGGAGAACTGCATTATTATTAATAACAAAAGGAGGATCTACTTACAACTTCAAGACAATTCTATAGCATTCGGTTATGAAGCATGTAATTTGTCAGCTCTAAGTGTGTAAGTTAGTTTTGATATACAATTTAATTTCGTCGAGTTGTAACATTAAAAATAGAGTTTTCCGTTGGATTCTTCATTTAAAAGCAAAATATAATTAAAAAGACGAGTTCTACCCATGGAATGAAAATATTCCTTATTCATTTAAAATACATTTATAATCATTTACTCAAGAAACAATTACGTATTTCACTACATGAAATATCGTTTTATTTACGTATCAAGTACAATCCCCATTCCATTTCGCAACAAGCATTGCATACAGAAAAATAAAATTACAGAAATATGGTTAATGTGCAAATAAAAGAGGAGTCACGGCTCTGAATTTTAGAACACTCAATTTTTTTTACAAAGAAAAGACCTTTCAGTCAACACTCAAATAACGCCTTACTTGAGTTAGAATTCAGACTACTCAACAACATGCATACATTGCTGCAGTACGTCAGCTTTTCAAAGGATTTATCATAACCTACGAAGAGACACACAAGCAGGGTGAAGAACTGTCATGCAGGGCAGAAGTTACGTGAATGAGTTCTAAACCAGTCCTCCACTACAGGCTTGGACTCACGCGTGCTATACATCCCAACCGCTTCATCGTTCAAGTCTGATGCTATTCGTTAAATTTGCTCGAGCTGAAATTCGTAGGTGATGGCATCATTGCCAGAGCAGTTGCATAGCTTCACGGCAATCTTCCCATGCTCATTTGAAGTGGAAAAAAATCTGACATCGCTAAAACGCGTGAAGCAATTCTGATATATTTAGCAAGTTTTGATTTCCGCTCGAAAGTAAATACATGTAAACGCACTTCCAATGAGTATACAATGAAAGAATGTTTGTTCAACTATGAGTTATCTTGATATAAAAATAACAAAATTATAAGAAAAGTTAAATAATATCTGGAATATCAACGTTAGTAGAACAAAATAAAGCGGATTGAAAAACACGACAAACGTAGAAAATAAATTCTGTGTTCGTGTGCTAATCTAAATTACTGTTAAAAGTCAATGAATAAAAAACATGGGCCAGCAAAAAAATATCAAAATCGCCTGAAATAAATTTCTAATGAGTGAATGACCACAGAATTCCGAGAAAGCACAAGCAAGCAAGGCGAACTGAGAAACAGGATAGAATGGAACTTGCAATTTAAACAAATGCTGAGCAGATCATAAAGAGCGAAGACTGATAATGAAATTCATTTAAATGTTTATAAAAAATGAAATTCTATACATAAGCCTCTGGAATACTTACTTTCAAGTCAAAAATTAAAAGAGAAAAAATCTTAAAGATATCCATAAGTGCAGTTGTTGTATCGGGGAATTATTCGAGGCTCACCGAAGCTGAAGAATAGCATGGCTGGAGTGCAGCCATCAACTGCCGCTTTAATGGCCATTTATTCAAATCAACGAGATATTTCGATATAGAAAAATTCTGATTCAAATCGCACAAGTTGAAAACTTGAAAGATTGGAACCTAATTAGACATCAGTGTTAAAAAGTTCACAAAGAGAAAGCAAAAATAGACACAGCAGGGTTGAAATAGAGAACTGAATAAAGAAGAAAGAGGGATGTTCTTAAGAAGATGAAGTGGTTGAAGGAGCAGTCATGGCTGCAGCCCACACCAATTACAACCAATTAGACTGAAAAACACTGATGTGAGTAATTGCGCTGCCAGACACCGTGAATCCCAGGGACATTTTTTTTGGCCGAGTTACATTAGCTGTCGAACATGGTTAGTCATTTTCAATGACGTCCATTAGCGTATTAAAACGAAAAACGCATTGTCACCCTGCACTGCAATAGGGCGAATAGAAGGAGACAGAGGCAAACTCACCAACGCTGAAGAGGTTGTGGGAGTCCTGGCCGGCCCCCACAGGCCCCATCGGGTTCCCTAGCGCATAGTGACCTGACCAATGACAGACGTGCTCTCACTACACGCACTAGCTAGCAAGAAATCACTCTTTCGTACGCGGGACAAGAAGTATGTACTAGCAAACTAATTCAATGACAATGAGAAAATGAACCAAATTCGTAGTAGCCAACTAACAAATTCAACATATCATGAGGCTCATGCGGATAGAAAATCCAATGTGAATCAAGACGACAGCGAGTAGTAAATTCAACATTTTTAATTTGAATGAGTTCTAGAATCTGTTTCCATAAGCACTTCAGAAAAGTTCTTGCTCAATGCTTTTAGAATTAACTATAGTTCAACAGTTCTTTAAGAGTTTTCTTGAGAATATTGAGATACACCACCAAAAGTGACAACAAATCATGGAAAGTACAGATGGAAAACACAACCACCTGCGTGTTTAAGAATGTGTCCATCCACGCAATGAAAAGCCTCAACTGTACACATCACTGATAAACCACATCACGCATCAGGGGGTGTGCAGTACGCATCCTAGGTCCTACTTCGTGCATACGCCCTACCCTAGTGCAAAATAGAGTTCGAGTCCACACTCACTAGAAGTGCAAATCTATCACGGCAAACTAACGAAGACATGCAACATTAGTATACAATCTACACCTTCTCTCAGAATGAAATTCAAGAATATAAAGTTTCTTCTGGGATCGTTTTGTCCTCTTCAGATCCCCCCGTAGTTTAGCCATCAGTTTCAAGTGAAAGCAGAATCGTTAAGTATATAGATCACTCATGTGAACACTGATAAAATAATTTTCTATGTTCCATATCTTGGGTAATTCAGGATCCAATTCTAGTTTTGACATCCAGTTTAGCTATCTCGTTGATACGTAATCGATGTACCCAGGGATTTCCTTATAACTACGAGAGCAACCCTAGACCACTCAGACGGCCACGATTAACACGTGTGCGACAACAATGTTTTATCGTGCCAGGCGGGGCATAACCTACAAGGCATAAAAGAAGGAAACTAATAATTTTTGAAACATTTACAACTATATAAATTCTTTAAAATTTTTATTTTTAAATGATCTACTTTTCAGCTATTAAAAGAATGGCGTCGACAAAATGTTAACCCTTTCGGTACTGACGGCATCTCTGGTAGCCGCAGTCATTTTTCGCCTATTAAGATGCAGAGCAACACGTGTGTCTGTGCAAACGCTGGTAGGGCAGTGCAAGCTACAGTTTGATCAGGACAATGCAGTGACCGTAAAACATCACAATGCATCTTTTTTAAAATTGGATGTTAAATATGTTGAAAAGGTTTTGATGTTCGCATCATGGTACCGAAAGGGTTAAAGGACAATCCGCTTGTCTATCAACGCATTCTCCCAAGATATGTGAACGATATATTACGTTAATTATAACTCATCTCATCTGGTTTGTTATGTAATTTTATTGAACTCTTGAACGGAACGCTTACAGTGTAGGACTAAAATGAGTTATTTATAATGGATTTGAGGAAGGACAGTGGTCCATATAAGGTTATGGGGAGAGTGTTTCCACAGAGGAAGAGGTTTCTCAACCACTACTTCCACGTGCCCGTTGAAACATGATGCATCAGTACCAGGAATTACAGCACATCGTATCAGAAGACAACACACACCTCAATATCTTCTGAGTGTAGAGCATGAAGAGATTCTGCTCTCTTTATGAGTAGCAGATGCAATTTAAAGATATTTCTAACTTACCTCTGCTACTATCTATGCTCGACTTTGGTATATTGATGTTGCACAAGCACGATAAGTCAACAACGAGAATCTAAACCGTTTATTAAACTAAATCCGATGAATTTTGTGCAGCGTAAATCCACATGATGTTACAGTCATATGATTGGGACGTTCAGTTCATAATTCGCACAATACGTCGAAAATTTTAAATACACAGCCAAATGAAGAATTACCAAAACCATGTTACTCAGGCAAAATACATTTCAAACTCTAATACCAAGAGACAGTATATTCATTAGATTAGCTACACTTTGTGATCAACAAATTTCAAGTCGTCAACTACAAGTAAAAGCAAAATTGAAGATGAACTTACTCAAGGAAGTGTTTCATGAAGGAAGCTACGTACTACAACAACTAGGCAAGGGAAGACATAACAACTCACCGGCATTGAAGGCGTTGGGTTGCTGCTGCTGCTGCTGTTGAGGAGTCGCAGCAGGGGAGGAAAACTGGAACATGCCAGACTGGTTGGTTGCAGGAGTACTGAAGGAAGGAGCCAGTGAACCAAACGACGGAACACCGGGTGCAGGGGAACCAAAAGATGGGGTTGACCCTGTTCCTGATCCAAAGGCTGGCACTGGCAGAGCATTACCCGATCCAAAGCTAGGTGTGGGATTGGAAGAGCCTGATCCAAAACTAGGAGTCGGATTCGAAACAGCTGATCCAAAAGCAGGAGGATTTGAAGTAACAGTTCCGAACGTGGGAGGTGGATTTGAAGTAGCTGATCCAAAGCTAGGAGGATTGGGATTAGATGAGCCGAAGCTAGGCACAGGGTTGGATGAAATAGATCCAAATGATGGGGTAGGATTAGCTGCCGCTGCTGCACCAAATGTTGACGTACTGGCACCTGAACTACTTCCAAATTGGACAGCTGACCCTGAGGCTGACTTGAAGGTTGAACTGTTTTTGCCATCCCCAAAAGTAAAAGTTGCATTGCCTGAATTAACATTGGATGAGTTTCCAAATTGAAAAGGTGACGTCGCCGAAGAAGGCGCAGCCGATTTATCAGCAATGGCAGAAGCAGGCTGCCCAAATGCTGAAGAGCCAAATGAAGGAGTGGTGCCAACAGTTTTGCCGAAAAGACCCGCAGAGGCTGAATGAGCTGCTTGCCCGAATAAATTTGTTGGGTTGGAGTTTGTTGCGGTAGTAGTTTGTCCAAACAGATTACTCGATCCACCAGACACGACGCTCGAGCTGCCAAATGTTACGGTCTTCGGCTTTTCAGCAGAATCATTCTTTCCAGTATCTGATGAAGCACTACTTTTGACGCCTGAGAAGAGATTACTTCCAGTCCCAAATGTACTAAAGCCCCCCGTTGCTGGTTTATCAATGGAGGAAGAAGCAGGATTGCCTGAGATGGAACCAAATACAGGAGCAGTAGCCGTGGTTGATCCGAACTGAGGAGTAGCTACGGCGGTGGAAGTAGTTCCAGCACCAAAACCTCCTCCAGTAACAGTTCCAAACCCAGACGCGGTAGTGGTAGAAGTATTAGATGGTCCAAAAGAAAATAAAGACACGCTAACCGGTTTTGAAGTCATAGTAGATTCTGAAGTGACAGTTGTACTCTTTCCAAAAGAAAACAGAGACTCAACTGCAGAACTAGTAGAAGATACAGCCGTGGTGCTTGAAGTCGCAGAACCAAAAGTGAAAGGCGAAGAGTTGCCAGCAGCAGGAGCACCGGAATTGTCCTTCGCTGTAAAAGGGAAGTTGCCAATTGTAGCGCGGCTATTTGACTCCTCATTTGAAGAAGTAGCTGGACCAAAAGTGAATGAAGCACTACTACTTGTGCTTGCAGACGTCGTAGCAGGAACAGACGTAGCAGGAGTCGACGCAGATGTCGTTGAAAACGAAGCACCGGAATGTCCAAACCTGAAACCACCAGTTGAAATTGACGACACAATAGCAGATGTGCTGGAAGCTATAGTAGTAGAGGTAGCTGCGTTTCCAAACGTGAACAAAGAAGCGGCAGTACTCTCAGGAGCACCATTGGATGCTTGACAATTCGGGACAGATTGCTCTAGAGAAGAGTCCTTTTTGCTTGCGATGCTAGCAGATGAACCAAAAGTAAAGTGAGATCCAGCAGAAGAAGGACCTTTAGGATCATTTGATTGGGTAGGTGCAGACCCAGCAAATGTGAAGCCTCCCAAAGAAACAGAAGTGGACGAATCCTGGGGCTTGCAACTCCCGAAGCCACCAGATGCTGCACCTACACCAAATTGAAATCCAGTTTGCTTAGCAGGGCTAGAACCAATTGAACTGACAGGGACAGATGTTCCACTTGCACTTGGTGCTGACGTTGCTGTTGAAGCACTCGATGCACCAAAAGAGAAGAGCAATGAGGTGGTGCTGGTTGAAACTGGAGCTCCTAACGATGACTTTGATGTTGTTGGATTAGTTGCAGAACTCACTCCACTCAACAACTGCGAGGCATTGGATACACCAATGCCAGAACCAAATGTAAAATCAGAGGATGCAACAGAAACCGGCGCTGGTACAGAAATTGACGACTGTTGAGAAGCGTTGGTACTCGAAGCAGACGAAGAGGCTGGAGTAAACGTCGAACTTGACGCCAGCAGTGAGAAGCCTTCTGATTTTTTAGGCTCAGATGAAGAGCTAGCATTGAATGACGTCAACAGAGGGTTAGAAACTCCTGACAAGTCCTTGCTACCACTGGTACTAAATGAAAATGCAGGAGGAGCAGTAGAGATAGGAGCAAGAGTAGAGCTCTCGTTCACACTAGTGTCACTCGTGGTGGTACTGCTTGATTGGATATTAGTAGCTGAGCTCGAAACATTCTTTGCCAAAAAAGATAGCAAAGGGTTGGCACCATCTACAACTGCAGAAGAGCTCGAATCAGAAGCAGTCTTTTCATTTGGCTGAGCTTTTGACGGAAGTTTGAAGGTAAACGAAGCAGAAACTGAGCTGCCAGTTTCTGAGGAGCTCGTGGCAACAGGTAAAGTGGCAGAACTCACCGAGTCAATTGACTTCAATGTCACAGGCACGGCTGAGGAAAGAGATGCTGCTGATGAAGCAGAGGGCGAAGAAATGGGAGCATCTAGGGAAACGGAGGGTCCAACGCCTGAAGAAAAAATTCCGCTCAAACCACTTGTCTGAGGTACTGTTAGTCCTGTCAAAACGTTTGTAGAAGTGGCAAGGCTTGTTGAGGTTGAAGATGCAGTGCTAGTAGCATCTGCTGCTGTAAGCGTTGGAGCATAGCTCATGGTAACGCCTTTTGCTGCCTCAGTTGTGCTGGACTTCACTTCATCTTCTGGGGAACCAATTTCAATATTTATAAATGAGAACGTTTTTCCATTGCGGGCACAGATTAAATCTGAACCCGCCTCGTTACAGACTGCTACCCACACTATTAGGTAAGTTATGAACTTTACGGTGAGGGGGATGTATGCTTTAATTTATTCTGAAGTACCATGAGTTTTATTCATGTGCTTCTACAGGTTATTGTCAGATGTATTCGCACAAGATATTGAAATAGAACCCACAGGTGATAATTATTCTACAGGGTGAAACAAATTTCTATACATAGAGGAATGTATAATGTATATTTTTTTACTTTTCATAGATAACTTCACCTGTGCTAATGCATGTTCATCAACAGTGGAAAACACGTATCAATATGTGTATTCAAAACAATGTCAATCATAAAGAGCACATCATATAAATAAAAACTTGCTCAATATAGTATGTTTATCTTACTTGTATATGGAAACTTATGGCCCACCCTGTATAATAAGTTTTTATATACATGGTTCCAAAACGTAGTTTCAGAATTAGGAGAATAACATGCAGGAGGCAGACACGCTAATGCTGGAGAGCTACAGGTACAACACACTCTAGTGCATACTTAACATTGGTGACACCAACGTGAGAACCTTATTTTGAAAAATTTTTAGCCCACAGAAAACCAACGAAATTTTTATAGTGAACGAAGAAATAGTGAAAAAAACACGGGAAACTGACGAAGTTCTTAGAAAAATGGCTTCACTCCCATCGAAACCGTTGCAAGGAGCTGCGTGTACACACAATGTCCTTTCTCACGTCAATTCTCCGACACAAAACACAGCACCAAATCCCTAGTAATAATACGCTCTATCGCCATTTTATTCATAAATTTTAAACTAGCCCATACGCTCACTAATTTTGACAAACATTAGAAAATTGAGTACCTAACTCAATCTCCGCACGTCTTTATGCGTAAACAAGTACAAAATCGGGCGGAAGTAATAAATTAATTGCAAGATTGAAGTTCAAATAATAATTTTTTTCATTAAACCAATGACAAATTTCATTACAACTACAAAATTTGAGTGCCAAATTAATGTACCACGCACGTATGAGAATGACATGAAATCGTTGATGCACACAACTGAAGTAAGCTGACACACTGACTCTGACCTGAGAGATGGAAGAGCATGCCCAGCATCTTGTTGAGGCGCGTGTGGGACATGTTCTTGTCGGAGCGGTGAGCTGCCAGCGTTACGATGTGAGGAGTCACTGCGTACGAGTCATCCCGAACAAAACCAGCGTTATCGCTGTAAAAGAGCAGTAAGATTTTCATGCTAATTTTGGCTAACTGTGGCGACTGATAAGATCAGTACCTAGGTTTTACCGGTAGTAATACGAGTCATGCTTTGGGATATCATATTGAGTAACGGTGCAGCAATGACCCACATACGTAGGGAATATGACGCCAGGATGGCAGCTTAAAAACAATAGCCATAGAGAAACACGGGATACCGAGTGGGGCGGAATGGGGAGGCATTGAGGTGTTCAGCTACTCCCTATTTAGCAGAATACCTTATCAGTGAGCAGCTAATGAGGTATTGTCACATGAACTTCTTTTATACTTTTTTGAATATTTACATATACCAGCTGAAGATTCTTCACTACATTCAGTTAACTTTATCTTTTCTATTCCAAACTAACACCTCTGATACAGTGCCACCGTAACCCTGTCATAAGCTTCTCAAGATCCATCAAGATCGAGAACACATCCATTCTTTAAGTGAACAGTATAATAACAAATCGCATTAGACCAAGAACGATACGGTGACCTTTCGTAATTTTTTATTAAACTCCATGACTGTAAAGTTTTATTTTTGTACTGGAACATAAAGACCCATCAAATTAGAAAGGCTTTGATACACGTAATTGCAATCTCGGTAATTTCAACCATGAATTAATTTTGGACGACATTTATGGAATAATTTCAACGACATGATATGACTTCAAAAGTAATACACATATACTAGTTCACACAGCTCTGAGAATGAACTGTACATAAAAACATGTATTTGTACAACTAACTTAATACTTATCGCTGATTCCATAATATCTACTGAACACAACTTCAAAGATTTTCTGCTGTTTCCAAGCACAGTAACCACCTCAGTTAAAGCATGAAAATCACCTGTAAAATTTTTTTCAAACTTATCATTTTATATTGAATTTCAAAATTTCTTTCTGGAGGTATGTCCAATGCATACATTCATCGTGTTTGAGTTAATTTGTTGTGTGTAAGAGGTGTGAAGAAGTCGTAGTTTGTTACTAACCTTAGATCCTTGTCTGCGTGTGGGACCGTGGCAGCAGGACTAGCTCTGCTTGACTGAGGCTTTATCTCACCATCCTCTTCAGGACACTGAAAACATGTCAAAATTCACGTAAATATAATGCATTTTTCATGTACGTAAAAGCTATTCTTCTGTACTTTGGTAGCAACCCAAGAATGGGTAAAACGGCTCGTTCCTGCGGCCATATTCTATTCTATTTTACTCTATTCTATTCTATTCTATTCTAGGTAAACTTTGGAGACTCCTTCAAATACGAAGGTAGAGAAATAAAGTCTGAGGAGTGCTCCTGCGAAAAATATAACTGAGAATAAAAAACAACTTTGTGATGTGCATTCAATTCAAGAAACATTTCTGCTGATAAATTATCAGAGATCTGTAATCTGTGACAAGAGATAAGATTATCTGTATTCTGTGATTGAGGTGACAGAAAAAACTGCTAAGAAGAAGCAAACAAGTAATATATACTATGAAATGAATACCATACTCTTACTATAGAAAACAAAGCATTGACCGAATACAGGTAAAGTAAATTTAATACATACAATAGTGTTCATGGAAAATTTCAGGAAAATGAAAATTAACACCAAAGTTCATGTACAAGGTAACTCAAAAGTTCACGTACTGTTACAAAATTACAAAGAACAAAACTATGAGAAGTAAAAGAATTTGGATAATTTTAAATAATAGGAAAATAAGATAAATTAAATTTATCTAAGTATTGCATCTACTTTAATGATAATTACTACGTATTGTTCTTATAATTTGAAAAAAGTAATTTCAAGAATGGTACATATCTATCAGTAGTTTAAATAAACTACAGGAACAGTTTTTAACTCAGAAATAAAAATTGCAATAAAGGGAGAGGACAATACGTTATTGGTATTTTTATTTGGAAATAAAATGTAAATCTATCAAAAGTAAGCAGCACTTGTAATTGAAGTTAAGTACTAAACCAGACTGAATTCTTTCCATAGCATTCAGGATAACAAGTGACCTACCTCTCCGCCAAAATACACCAGAAATGCGCAACTAACTCTAGCAGTGCCAACCTCCCGCCACTGGACACCAGAACTCACCGAAGAGTTGTCTGAATCATCAGAACTCTTGTCCGACACATCAGGGTCTGTGTCCAGGGCTTCCAAGTCCACACCGTTCAGCGAGGTCTGTTGTCAACAATACGTCAGTGCAAAATAACGCACATCTATTGGTACAACGTTCTGTTATTTTTTTGCCTATTCTAATGCCAAATAAACTATTTAAAATCCCTCAATGCAACGAGCGACAGAAAAAAGTCAGTTAAGCTAATAAGGAAATATTATACCTGACGTAAATTATGTTTTAGACCCAAGCCTACTCAGTAATGGCTTATTAAAAGTACACAGAATAACTTAAGAAACTTTAAACTTCAACAGAGAATCAAAGCCCCATTGACTTTTCATTTGTTTGACTAATTCACAAGAAAACAACGCAAGAACAGTACTTGTGTGACTAAGAATTTTTAACTTGTTATTACACTCCCACGGTAACGAAGAAAGTAAGAACAGCTAACGAACCGTGGTTTTATGGCCGACGATAAGAAACGATCAAGTTCAACCTCTGTGTCTTAAAAAAAGATAAGCAAATCCCTTTGATTAGCAAGAAATAAGAAGTGAACGTAAACAATGAAATCCGTAGACAAATTGAATTGCTACAACTAGATGATTAACGCATTTATTTTCAAGTAATTATTCCAATTTAATTTGTAATGGTAGTTGAGAACTGGTCATAGAAACAGATTTTTAATAATATTCTTAAGAAAAAATTATTGCAAATGTATGAAAAATTCTAAATAACGACGAGAAAATTCAAGTGTTCTTGAAATTACTAACTACATCAATGAATGGCCACGACTTCAACCTTACCTTCCCCTAACAATAAATTAATTTACTCATATTTCAAAACAGAGGATAATTATAACGAGAGCCTCCCATACTACAGAGAAAAATAATCGTGTAATATTCACCTGCCTTCATATTATGTAACAATAATAATATTAAAGAGACTATATGTAACATTATAATGCACACGGCATGATACTCCACAAGGAGAACATGGCAAAAAAGCATCCGTGTACCTATAAGCTTTGAGTCAGTGAATATCTTATGATCATTAATTACGGTGGTTTAAGATCAGTAGGAAAACAAGTTTACCTTTCACACTAATCAATCAATCCAAGAAAATTCATGAACAATTAAGAATGAACACAAGACACAAACTGTGAGCATGTCCAACACACCTCGTTCTCCCTAGCCACCATTTTCCGCGACGACGAGAAGGACGCAATCCAGGGGTTGACCCGCCTCCTTTTCGGAGGCATTTCAGTGCTCCCATCGCCAGGTTCCAGCACATGAGGACCACCGCCCAGACCAACACCCAGGGCAGCGTGGCGCGGTGCACTAGGTGACAAATTAAGTGAAGGAGCAGCACTCGAGTCTGATGCATAGGTCTTGCAGAGAGACTCGTCAGGCCGGTCAGAGGACGTGCGAGCGACCTTAGCGCATGGTGATCCCTGTGAATTGTCCAGGCTGGAGCACGAGCTCGTGTCCAGAGCACGCTTCTCACCTCCTCCTCCAGTAGCGTACGAACTGTGGTTTTCAAAGATAATGCATGCACTGTACATCTAATGCAAGTTAATTACATCATAGTGTGCCTTGAAGTTGTCTTGTTCCAATATTGTGAATATTTGGTATGGAGAAAAGAGAAGAAATTACAGGACGAATTTTGCTTCAGTCAAGAGTCGTCCAAGCTCAAAAAAATCTGACAGGCTTAACAACCTAGGACAAGACTGTGATGACCGGGTAGTTCTTGCACCACCTTACGAAATCAGGAATGACTGATGAAAACCAAAGGAATTGGAAGGTAATACTTGCAGCATAACGTATTTTAAAATGTAAGTTACGGCCCTATAAGCTACTCCACATGTCATCAGAGACATGAAATATATTTACATACGTTATAGATAACAAATTGAGCTCATAGAAATGAGGCACCAATACAAGGTAGAGCGTGTAGTAACTCACCTCAGCCGTATGATGGATGTAACTAATAATGTACCCAGTTATTATACCAGCATTTCTCCAGAGAAGCCAGACAATACACAAAAGCATCCTACTATCTAGTAGCGTAATTTAAAATGGGGAAAAAACACAATGCTAATAACAAAACACTTAGATGTTGCTTGAAGCTGACTTTCAGTTAAGCTAGCACCTCTCAACTAAAATATTTAGAAGCTAAAGCTATTTAGGTCATGATTAATGTATTTGATAAGAAGCAACTCTAAGACACTGTTGTAAACGTGAAGCTAGACTAGCTGAGAAACAAACTCAAACACACAATAAAGAAAAATAAAGAATGACAATCACCAAAATAAACCAAATGTTCACTATCACTCTTTTACGTCACAATTTCATTTAACAGTTAAACAAAAATTTATCTTAGATAATTTAGTATTTTAGATAACTCTACCATGCCTGCAACATTCCGTAGTGAATGAATGCAGGAGCTTTGAATGAAATACATCAAAATCACAGTGTTTTACTACATACCTAGACGCATCATTAGAAGGTATGTCCGGAAGACCTACATCATCATCAGAGCAGGGACGTTTGCTCTCAGGGTCGTCACAGTCCTGTGAATCAAGAATCAAACGTGTTAAAACTCCCAAAACACATTCATTAGCCACGAAACACCTTAAGCAGATAGTAAACAACAGAGTTAACATTCAAATGCCTGCAGTTGATATTTTGCTCAAATTTTCTCTGTGATAGAGAATTTCAATAGAGAAATCTTACGGTACTAACTAGGCTTGAAATGATGAGGAAGAACATAGACTTATGAGCTTCACTTATACATGAAGATCCCTGCACAACAGAGAAACACTGAAGCCAGGTAGATGCACGCATCAGAGATCTAAAACATGAAGCTAGCTAACCAACTCCAGCAATTTGTACAGGCACATTTTGGTAAATGCTATTGAAAAAAACAATGTCCGTACTCTAGCAGCTACTAACTCACAATCAATCGGGCTCTTTTGACGCCCTTGCCAGGCCGCGCCTTGTTGAGGGCAGCTAGAACAGCTTTGAGGCTTGTTGGGTCTTCGTCAGGGCTGTCTTCATCCCTAGACTGCAGAGGGTCGCTGCACACACTGCTGCTGCTGCGACAAATGGCTGCCGTGACCGCCATGCTCGTGATGCTGCTGTTGCTCAGACTGGTCACATCTGTAGTACTGGAGTCCAAAACGCGGCTGGTGTTGCTGCTGTGGTGATCCACAGGCGAGCCTGTGCCATCGAGCAGACCTGACAATACTGGATGACTCTCAGCAGACGACCTGTAATATAGAACTGCGTCTGTAGTAAAACTATAAATTCAATGTGTCACCATGGAACTTGGCAAATTATTGATTGTATATGATACTTTTGAAGGAATGATTCTCAGTCCACTGATATATGATACAAAGATATATGATACGAAGATTCTTTTTTAAATAAAAAGTGAACAAAAATTGCATACCTGATAGAAGTGGAGAAGAAGTCAGCATGCCTGAAGTCTGTGATGGGCACCGAGGCAGTCGAGAAGAGAGTGCTGGCAGACCCAGGGGTGTGAGGGGCATTGGACAGCATGGGGGCCAAAGATGGAGGTTTGGGGGAAGATGGCAGCTGAATTAGTGGTACAGACTTGAGCTTCTTGGGTGTCATGACTGGCTTTGAAGGGCCATGTAAGCGCACTTTGGGCAAGTGCTTGGTGACCAGGTATTTCTCTTGGGCTGCACAGTAATATCACAACCATTAAAAGAGAAATTTACAAGAAAATATTTCAACAAGCATTCATATAAGTAGAGGAAAAACAAAATGGTACAATTGGAGCTGGGCATTTTGATACCCTACTTTATTTATATTTAATTATAAATAGAAATATTTTACACATTCAATCCTGATACAAGCAGGAAGGTAACTTTCAGGGTACATAATTTGACCTCCTACCCCCATAGTGCAGATCATATGAAGAATTCATGCTCAGGTTGCAAGCAGAAGCTGCTTCATAGAATGAATGTAATGTTACTTTGATTTGTGAATACAAATGTGAATGACTCAGGGTGGCCCTAGAGGAATTACTTTAGACAACACTGACTTACAGGAGAAAAACTCTGGGATGCCATCCTGTTGTATGCCTGTGTATTAGAGGGAATTGAAGGCCATCACAAAGGCCCCAGCCAAATGCTGGCCCTCAAATCTAAGTCTAAACTCTACGTCTGGGACAAAAGAATACCTTACCTCAGCAACATAGCTACACAGCTCTTAAAGCAATATTGACATACCACATGAAAGTTTCATTTCTAAAGTGTGAATGAAAATTAAAATAAAACTAAAAATATTCATAATTCATCAATGTCGTGTATCACAGTACTTTCAAGTTGATCTTGCAACTATGAAGATGAAATATTTACTGAAGTATACTACATAATTATTTTTATTTTCTGCACATATATAATTTGATAAAGCAGATAACAGAGCGTACTGCAGCTTGAGGAACTGTCACTTCACACAATAGTGCTGCAAAGGTATTCAAAAAGGAATTTGCCAACATCATAGGAAAGTAAAAGTATGTTTCAAAAATATGTCAAACACAGAACAAAACTATGTTCTGTGTATTTAATGGGAGAAAATAGAATAGGTTGACATCTGATTCCAAAAACAAATTAAGTTCATAAAAAAATTTAAAATTAAGTTTATAAAATTCCAGGGTAATTTAATTTACACTAACTAAAAGGAAGAAACATTTCAATAATCCAATGAACAGCAAAACCCAATCAAGAAAGAGAATACAGCATTAAGTTTGCATTGCACACAGCAAGTTAGTGATAGCAGCATGTATTTCCTGAACATTACTCACCAGTGGGATACATTCTGCTGCCAAGATCAGCTTGCTTCTCAGCCTGCCTCACAATACGGAAGGAAAACCCCGGACTATTGATGTCAGCGGCCATACTGTAAACAATATAAAATAACAGCACAGTCAAAGGAAGATCCAATCAAATATAAAAATAGTAAATAACATCAACTGTCACTGGTAATTGTCCAGGAACTAGAACAAAATCTATTTACATATTTGTTAATATAAAACAGTACATATAAAAATTTACGTTCATACTTCATAAGTTGGTAAAACTATGCAAAAAAAAATGCACATGGTAAAAAAAATAGCAAATGAATATTTACCCACATTTTGGTTACATACAGTAAGTGAACACATCAAAATGGACACTGACCTGGCATCCTTCCATTGCATGGATGTAGGAGAAAGCTTGGATGAGCTTCCAACAGTTCCTAAACTTGGGCTCATAAGCCCTGACCCTCCTCTGTAGCCAACACCAGGAGTCCTGACTCCAGTGGGCACCATGATGGGAGCCACAGTTGGATGAACACTTGCTGGGGACCCAGCACTCCCCATGCAGTAAGGTCCAGAGCTCACACCAGTAGGCACCACAATTGGGGTCAGAGGTGCACCAGGCAGAGGCGAGTGCACGGTTGCCCCAGTCGAGAGACTGTGAGGTGAAACTCCATTGTGGTACAAATGAGACGCACTGCTGTTCCCAAGCTGAGGAGAGCTGTTACCACTTGTACTGATGCTGGCAGGAGGCCCCCAGCGACCAGATCGCCTCATTCTCTTACCATTTGCTGTGGCAACAGCAGCAGCTCCATTGCCAGTTACTGACTGGTTTTCTTTGCTTGATTCCAAACCTTCATCATCACTGTCAGCTTGTGAATAACTTGTGTCACTACCATGCAGTACTTCATGAGCATCATCCAAATTTATGCCAGCCTTTTGACTGAGCCAGTTCATTGCAGACCACATCATTGTGACAGGTAAATTAGAATACTTTGAAACTTTGCAATCCACAAGCTAAAATTCAACAATCAATTAATCTCTGAAACAAAAATCTATTCAACTATTAAACCTTATCAGTACTGCCTATATATAAAAAATTAGAAGTGAAATCCTTTCAACAGAATAAAATCAAGTGGTTTCAACTTTTTTACTGTATTTTGTTTATCTCTCACTTGCCTGCCTGCCACCATCACTTGCCTGCCTGCCACTCTCAATTGCCTGCCTGTAACCATCACTTGCCTCACCATCCATCTGTTTCTCATTCCTTTCCTCTTTCCAGCTGTCATTCTTCCTTTAATTCACTCAAGAAAACAATCTATACCTTTAACCTTTCAATTTCTTTCCATTTTCAGTTTTACATCACCCAGGCACTTCCAGCAGTCTAACACTAATTCATTCATCTCACTCAAAGCAAAGCCTTGCAAGACTCCATATTCTCTAGTTATACACTCAATCATGCTACGACAGCCTGCCTTTCAAGCCTTACTGCCAGCCAATTTTTGAAAAACTAAATCAGACTAACAATAAATGCAGGCATAACTAAATATTGCGTACTTAAATATTATTTAGGGTTTAAATATAATTTGCACATTAAAGATAGTTACGAGGTAAGAAAGCAAAGAATACTTACAGAAATCAACACCTTAACCTGTGACTTCACATTTGTTTATCCCACCATTTAGACTTGGACTTGGACTTAGATTTGAGGGCCAGCGTTAGACTTAGATTCGAGGGCCAGCGCTTGGCTGGGGCCTTTGTAACGGCCATTAATTCCCTCTAATAACACACACACATACAACAGGATAGCTTCCCAGACTTTTTTCTCCTGTGAGCCAGGGTCGTCTAGAGTAATTCCTCTGGGGCCACCCTGAGTCACTCCATGCAAATGAACCAACCAAGTGAGAGCATCACTGGAAGATCCAACTTGTTATAAACAGCACCGCATGCTTAGCAGGTAGTCAGATAGCAAACGTTTGGCTGGAGCCTTTGTAATAGCCTTCAACACCCTCTAATACACATACAACAGGATGGCATCCCAGAGTTTTTTTTCCTGTGAGCGAAGGTCGTGAAGAATACTTACAGAAATCAACACCTTAACCTGTGACTTCACATTTGTTTATCTCACCATGCATACCAACATGGCCGTTTAGATAGATCATGTGTTTCACAGCATCTACTAAAACTCCGAAATTCAACTCCGGCAATTCGCGCTTGGAAATACTAAATCTCGGACATATAATGTTTAAAATTCCGGAAAGAAATATAAAAACGCATGATGTCCATCGGCGAGCAAACAATGCCAACAACAACAAAAAAGTTTCCAAACAAAACGTTACTGATATTTCTCCTATGAGCATTCTATCAGTAATAAGCTTGGAAAAGCTCTCAAAAATTGTGTTTATGATCATAATTATATATTAAAAACTATCTCCTGTATAACAAATAAAGATCAATAAATTGATTTAAATATGTATATACTTCAATATAATTCTACCAATGGAAAGAAACTTTTTTCCAATCCAGTATACAGCATTGATACATTGGATTTTTAAATTTTTAATGCTAACATCTTGAAAGTAGTGGTAATGCTCTAGACAAAATCCACGTACTGCGACTTGAAGTTTTAATATTTAAGTAGACACAAGGAGAATACAGGCAGTGTACTTTGTTGTACTTATTTTTAGGTGAGCGCAAATTAACGTTACT
>VCRD01007091.1:3710-23159 GCA_006783055.1 Trinorchestia longiramus
TACTGCGTCAGCCCCAGGTACTGTGTCAGCCCCAGGTACTGCGTCAGCCCCAGGTACTGCGTCAGCCCCAGGTACTGCGTCAGCCCCAGGTACTGCGTCAGCCACAGGTACTGCGTCAGCCCCAGGTACTGCGTCAGCCACAGGCACGGCGCCAGCACAAAATTGAGAAGGCGCTGGTGTATCTCAAAAATTTATTATTTTGATGAGATCAAAAACACGCACAACATGTTTCCCATTTGCCTCGCATGGGCTACGTAATTTGTAACACCATCTTTCACATTCATAAATGAAAGTTCAACTAATATCCGCATGAAACGAATAGCGAGTAAAGTGATACAAATTTTGCCATTGAATGATTATTTTATACCAAACATACATGAAACAAATTAATTTCATCAATTTGTTGACGTCTAGAAGGTAAACAGTTTTTAAATATAATGCTATTGGGCCGAGTTCCTAGAGATATCCTACGTAAAATTAAAAGAAAAACTAATAGAAAAGAAAATTCCTTCAATAGTATACGTTTCAGAATGCAACAATTCCATCTTGTGAGCTGAAATAGACACAAGTAGATACATCACTCAGATATAGATATATTGCTCAGACGTCAGTAGGATGAGGAAGTAATGAATGTGTGTATGAAGGAGTCTGATAACAAACATGTGCGCCCTGGCACTGAGAAAGACTTGTCATTCGTAGACTTGTCATCCGCAGAATTGAACAAGAGACATAACTAAATTTGCACTGAATTCAAGCCACCGGTCGCAGTCTGGTTTCACTCAAACTAACACTGATAGCGCTCGTTCTGACAAACAGAAAGTTTCAAATGTTATTTCTAGGGTTTTTGTGCACAGCATGGAAACTAAGTTTCAAAAGTAGGAGGGAATTACTATTCTGTTATGTCTACTTCCTGAAATATAATTTTCTTTTACATCTCAAACAAGAGTCGGAGACTGGCACATAGCGTGCGTGCCACAGCAGTGCCAGTTGGACCATCAGTTCAGCAGGTCCCCCAAATAACAGCTGTACGTCAGCCCCCCTCCTGCAGCAGATGAGAAGCAGATGCGTCAACGACTTGCCAACTTTGACACTTTTGACAGCTACAAAATAGAAGAGACCACGACTACCGAACACCGAGAGGACAAACAAGAGAACGAGGTATGATGGGTGGAATAGAGAGGAACGAGGAGTTAGTATCCATATTTACGATTATGAACCTAATACTCAAATGAAAATTAGCGTTCTGTATGTTAAGATAATGGATTTTTACAAATTTAGTGAGTAGGCTAGATACAAAGTTAGGAATGCTAACAAATTTCAATTATTGACATTTTCTGCATACACTTTATAAAAGATATCGTCCACCAGCAGCTGGAGATGATCGGCCCTAGGAAAAAATTGAAGAAGTACGCTAGTAGTACTCGGTAGGGAGCTGCAGCAGTACGTGCTGGTGCTCAGCAGCTCGAGAAAATGCATGAATGATTCAATTTGTTCATTGGACCTTCAAACTACTTCCTTCAGTTGTTATTATTATACTTCTCTTCGTGTCCAACCTGGTACATTACTTGAGTACGTTGTTGGTACATTGAGTACGTTGTTGGTACATTGCTTGAGTACGTTGTTGGTACATTGCTTGAGTACGTTGTTGGTACATTGCTTGAGTACGTTGTTGGTACATTGCTTGAGTACGTTGTTGGTACATTACTTGAGTACGTTGTTGGTACATTACTTGAGTACCTTGTTGGTACATTACTTGAGTGGGTTGTTGGTACATTACTTGAGTACGTTGTTGGTACATTACTTGAGTACGTTGTTGGTACATTACTTGAGTACCTTGTTGGTACATTACTTGAGTACGTTGTTGGTACATTACTTGAGTACCTTGTTGGTACATTACTTAAGTACGTTGTTGGTACATTACTGGAGTACGTTGTTGGTATATTGTTTGAGTACGTTGTTGGTACATTACTTGAGTACGTTATTGGTACATTACTTGAGTATGTTGTTGGTACATTGCTTGAGTACGTTGTTGGTACATTGAGTACGTTGAAGGTACAGTGCTTGAGTACGTTGTTGGTACATTGAGTACGTTGAAGGTACATTGCTTGAGTACGTTGAAGGTACATTGCTTGAGTACGTTGAAGGTACATTGCTTGAGTACGTTGAAGGTACATTACTTAAGTACGTTGTTGGTACATTGCTTGAGTACGTTGTTGGTACATTGCTTGAGTACGTTGTTGGTACATTACGTGAGTACGTTGTTGGTACATTACTTGAGTACGTTGTTGGTACATTACTTGAGTACGTTGTTGGTACATTACTTGAGTACGTTGTTGGTACATTGCTTGAGTACGTTGTTGGTACATTGCTTGAGTACGTTGTTGGTACATTGAGTGCGTTGAAGGTACATTGCTTGAGTACGTTGAAGGTACATTGCTTGAGTACGTTGAAGGTACATTGCTTGAGTACGTTGAAGGTACATTGCTTGAGTACGTTGATGGTACATTGCTTGAGTACGTTGTTGGTACATTGCTTGAGTACGTTGTTGGTACATTACGTGAATACGTTGTTGGTACATTACTTGAGTACGTTGTTGGTACATTACTTGAGCACGTTGTTGGTACATTGAGTACGTTGAAGGTACATTGCTTGAGTGCGTTGAAGGTACATTGCTTGAGTACGTTGAAGGTACATTGCTTGAGTACGTTGAAGGTACATTGCTTGAGTACGTTGAAGGTACATTGCTTGAGTACGTTGTTGATGCATTACTTGAGTACGTTGTTCCTACATTACTTGAGTACGTTGTTCCTACATTACTTGAGTACGTTGTTCCTACATTACTTGAGTACGTTGTTGGTACATTACTTAAGTACGTTGTTGGTACATTGCTTGAGTATTTCTACAGGACACAACTCACAGCCCTCTGCGACAACATACGTTGCATGAAATTTAGAAAGAGCATTCTTGTTTCCAGCAGACTAACGAGTCAGTGCAGTGGTAGTGAAATAACGTGAGACAAACTGTCTCAGTATGAGGCAAACTCAATAAAAAAACCTATTTCTTGACTTGCAAAATAAATTTTGTCCCCAATATGTTAATTTTCACTGACACTGTATTCTAACAGTAAAATTATTTTCTCTCCACGTTATAGGGTTGAACTTTTTCACCATACTTCTAACTTCACCTTCTCAACGCGCGTAATTCTTTGAAAGCCTCGTTCACGCACGAGATTGTAGAGAACGCTCATTTCATTGATAGCTAAAAAGCCCATTTATACGTTGAATTCATGCTACATTTAATCATGTCACGCATCCAAGGCACTACCACAGTACGCACGTGTAGTTCTGACGGACAGTCTCACCCAACATACAAAATACAAATATCTGAACGTTCTCAACCTACCGTAGCCTTGGCATCCACCTCAACCTCCTTCCGCCAAAGCATTCTCCCTCTAGCAAAAATCCTCTTATCAATCTTTATGACATTAATCTTTACAATATAAATCGCTAAGATGTCAATCTCTATGACATCAATCTCTATGAAATCAATCGCTATGAAATCAATCTCTATGAAACCAATCTCTATGAAATCAATCTCTATGAAATCAATCTCTATGAAATCAATCTCTATGACATCAATCTCTATGACATCAATCTCTATGAAATCAATCTCTATGACATCAATCTCTATGAAATCAATCTCTATGAAATCAATCTCTATGACATCAATCTCTACGACATCAATCTCTACGACATCAATCTCTACGACATCAATCTCTACGACATCAATCTATACGACATCAATCTCTTCGACATCAATCTGTATGACATCAATTTCTACGATATCAATATCTATCTTACTGGCATAAAGTAAACTTAACTCGCAATTTTGATATAGGCAGTTCAGCTGTCAGATAGCGAAATCGCAAAAACGACTCCACTTTTAAGTTTCCTGGAGCTAATTAAGACAAATAGAATAACTCTAAGTGCATTCTTAGCAGACTTAATGGTATCCATTAAAAAGCACTTCCGGAATCTCTAAAAGGATTCTTCCCAAGATTAAATTTATTACGAAAAAGAACTAATTTGTTGATTTCTTAAGAGTTCTCAAACAGCGGTAAAATAAACAATTTAATTCATGAAATAATTTCCCTGCTTTGATTTAGTAGCATTCTTATGAGCATAGTCGAGCCTTTCCTAGAGCTGAGCGACAAAGCTTCTCTTGTTCTCGGGGAGTCTCTTAAAACAGTGTCTTGAGTTTGAATAATAACTTAAACTTGTTTCTATTCAATTGACTATCAATAAAGCCGTCTAATAGAATCAAAATTAAACAGCAATAGATATTTTTATTACTATTTCTTTTCAAGATTACCTGAACTCCTAATTTACCTGATTTATTTTTTCTACACTCGGTAAGAAGAGTTTTCTGTCTTATCAATATTTTGCTCTGAAGAGTACATTGCCTAACATCATGTTAATAAATTACTCTGCCCTTGCCCTACAAATAATTTTTGAAAATTCAAGGCTGCCACAGCGCACAGTAGCACGTGAAAAGTATTCTGAAACTGAAGACAGAGCACTCACGGCAACACACGGGCACGTCCACCAGAAACAAAGACTGCAAAAAACATAAGCCTGAAGTCACACCAGCTTCTCAATAAGAAGAAGCGTAAATACTAGCGAAGAAATGCAGTGACCATTAAATTAAGGTAGCAGTTGACCAGTGATGACGAGGTAGACCGCGATAAGCAGGACCTTTGCATGCGCCTCACTTCGTGGTGGCAGCGCCTTGCTGTGTACAACGAACTTTGTATGTCCATCTATCATTAATTTAAGGAATAGGAGCAAACATCTACGAAGTAAATGATGCTCAATGCGATCTGCTCACACCCACCACACAAATCTAAGGAATGTCTCAAGTGTTTTGGAAACTTGATGCAGAGACTTTCGCTGGACTTCATTAACTAGGGATCTCAAGAAATATTTAATATAGGAAATATTTTTGAACCCGAAAGCTGTCGTTATTTGCATGTATGAGACTGAGTGAATAGTTGTGAGCAAGTGTGTGTATGTATGTGGCATGCATTGATAAATAAACTATGCTCAAGTTTCAGTAAAATCATTGGTACTTCGAAAGCCGCTTTCCAAGAATTAATAGTACTTGTTTCTATGGGAGAAATAATTTTCCAGCAGTCGTATTCATATACCTAACTTGTTTCCGACATCAACTCCACCATTATTTCTCAGCATATCAGTCTTGATACACGCATGTTGTGCATGTAACATAAAACGTAATCCTACTCATGTACTATACTAAAATGAAGAACCATAGGACGTTTGGTCAGAAAGAGAACGAATTTCCATATCTTTTATCCGACCACCCATTTGGCTGAGTATATACTGGAGTCTTATGTTGCAGCCTCATTTCCAATACGTGCGCCTCACCACAATCCTCTCTTGTACTACACTTATATTACAGAACACACTGGCCTCGTCTGAATATTCTTTTAGTAATACCACCGTACTGACACATCCTCTCCACCACCCACATTCCCAGCAGCGGCAGTTTACCCCAGCTCGTTGACTGCCCCAACCCGAACACGGCACAGGTCTGGTAAATTCTTGGCTTACTCCTTCCGTTGGCATTAGGGACGTGGTGCTAAGTTGGAAGCACATAACGCCTCGGAATGTTACTTACAAGCGCCCGTGTAGGGCGAGCTTCACAACACAATATCTCCCGAACACAAATTTCCGCCAGACTTTGGCGAGTGCGCCTCCGAACATTGCTAGTCTCATTTGAGCTTTGGGTCTTTCGACGCAGACCAACTTCCCAGGCCAAAAAGAATTCGATCTTGTCGTGCTAAGACACACATGAACTTAAGAAGCAGAATGAGTGTACGCGTACATCGAGCAGATGGATTTTATGCTAGAGCAACACAATTTGTACATTGAGTACTACAAAGAAAATCATTCATGCATACGTAAAACCTATTTCTAGTGAGTGGTGGTAGACGAACTGAACAGCGTAACGCTATCATGGAGTATCATGATTTAAAACCTTAACACTTTGGGAGAATTTACTGCTTCTACACTTCTCTCATGTACAACTGACGTGAGTGCACCATGAACTACCACGTTACTGAATAGTGAGAGCTAAGTAAATATTTCGCTCAAGAGCATGGCCATAGTCTAATATCTGGGATTAAAAAAAAACAGAACTAAACTGGCGTTAAATGACGTTGTTCAATGAAGACGAATACAAAGACTTTAATTTCCCTTGCACTGAACAAAGAATCACGGACACAAGGTAGGGAGTGACGGAGGTGTGCCTACACAGTGGCTGCTGACCAGCACGGACACTCACACGTGCGTGTCTTGCTACATTGCTCGCTACAGAACCAATAATTGTTTCAATGGTTCAGTGCAGGCAAAGTAAACTACGTAGCTGCTAAATATGGAAACAACCAAGAAATATGGAAAAAACGCTTCAAACTTACATTTATGGTGAACCATAAAATTGTTTGTAAGTTTAATAAATGAGAAAAAATTTGAGTTATTTGGGAAGTCTCAACGAAATAGCAAAATTGTTTTCTAACAATTTATTGCAATTGTATACTAAAGAAAACTAAATATGAAGGCACACATTTTGTAGGAGTCACACGTAATACTTCAGATTTATCAATCAAAAGCTTCCATTTTATTTCATTTTAACTAGAATGGAAACAACTGAATATAAAAAATTGAACTGCATCTTAATTTTCTTTGTCCAGCAATGGTTGAGAAGCAGCTTATATTGAAATGCGAAAAAATGAAGTACAACAAAATTAAGGCTATAACGTCTACTGAAAACACTGTTTTAGACGAACAAAAAAATATGCATAATCAACATGCGAATGTTCAAGTGTTGAACATATATAATGCGACCTCTGCTGAATAAATGGCTAAACCCTTACGAAGAAAATTGCCCAATAAAGCCTGGTCCCATCGCTCTCGGTCATCGTTAATCAGAAGTTGAAACATGTCGTGTTATGAAGATTATAGAACTAATGTTAGAGTAGCAACACGCAGGGGAGAACTGTCTCACGTACTGATCATCATTTGGCCAGTCGTTCACGCGATCAACGCTCAGGCTGTTCCATCACACATGCTAAAAGTAAATGAAATGTCAGTTGTAAAGTCCGTGGACTTTGTGCCGTGTGAGTTCGCTGTTTTTTAACTTAATGCAATGTTTTTCAATGCCTTGATGAATCAGATGAAGGTAATGAAAATGAAAATAAGATCCAAAAAGAAAATACACTACAATGAAAAATGTATCAGTATTTATTTATCTTTATACCCTATTGTGTGTGCCATATGACAGAAGTCGCTACAATTCTTGATTCAAATAAAGTGTGATAAGCAGCGGTTGTTCTCGTTAAAAATTGAGTTATTTTATCTTTAAATAGAGATATTAACATTAGTCATCCAACTGATATCCAATATCTACTAATTCAGGACTTTTTAATGGGTCCCGGCAACTCTATCCCACAGGAAGTACTTAGTAAATGAAATTCAGGTTTTAAACACGGTAGACTTTTTATTATCACAGTACATTGTTGTTATTATAATTATTATAGCAGAAAACTATTATAACAATAATAGGTTGGTTACAACAGGCATAGTGAAGTTTCTGGGACCCACATGCAGTCCTGTACAGTGAACAATACTTCTTTAATTAGGCATACTTCTTTCAATTGGTCGAGAGGCAAATGAGTGGTTGTGAACACTTTGTTGTATTCGTTATAAGGAACCTATCACAGCATCCGCACAACTCCTGGAGCCTTGTTCCCTAATCAAGTACAGGGTCAGAAAACTGACAATCCATTTTGCTACCGAGCTTGGCAATGATTTACTCCTGTTATGTCATATTGCAACTGTCTCTCTGACATCCGTTTTTCAAAAGAGTAAAATCCTTTACCGTTTCCAGTCTACACGCTAAGATTCTGCAAAAACACATCACTGTTACTCGTCGCTCCTCTCACTCCCTTCATAATCAAGCCGTTACACTAGAAGAAAACTTGCTGTTCTGGCCTTTTATTTGCCTTAGACACCATGCTCACGCTGGGCTTAGATGGATAACAGGAACCAGGTTTGTGCAGAGACAAAGCAACTACTTCTCTCTGCTGGCACAAAACTTAACTTTTCAGTGGAATTAGTTACGCCAACTAGGGTTGGTATAAAGTTCGGCGTCTCATCAAGTAAAATCAAGACGAGATAATCCATTACAATCAAGGATTATGCAGACTGATATCATATGACTGGGTAAAATTGAGTAGTAACGGAAAATACACGACAAGGACTTGGAGTGTAACAGTTTTTTAGGGAGTAAGAAGCTGGTAAGCAATTAACCAAATAACTGAGTTGTTATCGGAGTCTAGTTATAACTCACATTTTCCGTTTCGCATTATGCTTTAGTTTAGATGTTCAACTCGTAAAGCTTCATTTCAAAAACGTTAACTTCCAGTAACGTACACCTGTAAATTCTTACTCCAAGCACTAGCTGTAAAATACATGCACGCAAAGTTTTGCTCGAGCATTAACCTCAGCCTTGCTTGGAATCGTGAATTGACTGAAGAACAGACTTGCATGCGCCTAGTCAGTCTGACCTCCTCGACTAGAAGAGACGTTCTACGTGACAACTAAAGTAGCGTGACTTGCTTGTCAAAAGATGCGTATCTTTCAGCACTCGCGCTTTGTTTTACTCTTCAAAAGAAAGTGTCAAATTCTTCGTTATTTTATAATGAATTTAAATTCCAATACGATAACAATCCTGTAAATAAGTGCTAAGTAGGTGGTAGTTAATTAGTTTCACAATCAGTGGGATTTTTATTAATAGAGATAATAATCTCACATCACATTAAAGGTTTCAATTGCTATCCAAAAAAAAAGATTTTTTCAGCTAACTTGTTTCCAGTGAAACCACAAATTTCTCTCAGGAGCTTTACAAGCACAATATAAAATACTAAACATCAACATTATGTGTTTCTTAATGATTACTTCAAAGCAACTCAAGAATGGGGACTGCAGAACTGATTTTCCTGAAAAAAGTACCTGAAATAATAAGCGGGAAGTTGTTCGGATAGTTTAAACTACATAAAATAATCTGTTTCGTTTGTAAATATTTTGCTCAAACGAAAGCACTCATCTTCTACCCGAAACTAAGCTTCGACACTTCCTTCCTTCTGTTATTTTTGTTTTTTGTTAAAATGAGATTCGGACTTTAACTAGCCATGTTTTTTATGTAAGAAATACTTCTCAGGGTCATTTTTTACTTGTAGACTCCATGGCTTAGCTTTAAGTAATACACCATTTCTAAGGACAGCAGATGTTGTGGTGACGCAATGACAAGACATTCTATTTTTGACAAGATATTTTGAATTCTCTTTTTTCACGCTTGCATTTAAAAAGCCTCACTTGAAGCAATTTTTCAACGAACCTCAAACAAAAACAAAAAATTCGTCCCCAGAAATTCTTTAAGTCGTGTTTAATATTGACCAATAATTCGTAATATTTTTGTTCTCTTAAAACGAATGCCGGACTTTGCTGTCCAAAAAGCTGGTGAATAATGTATTTATGAATATGCTATCATCAGTATAGGTATTCGTATTTTTCTTAAGCCAAACTGAATTTAAAAGTTATCCTATACATCAAGCTAAAAATAACCCTGAAAAACCATACATATCAATAGCCCCATGACTTTCCCTGTGTTCAAATTGCGCAACGAATTAATATTCATTAACATCAATGCCTCTGTTTTCGAGCGTAGAGCAAAAAATGACCTTCCCTCCGTAAGGGAATAGCCTTTTCCCTGCAAAGTCCTGGCCACGTAAATAACTTTTTCTCCTAAACAGTCCGTCCTGCAGGAATAGCTCGTTCGCCCTGCCCCCTAAGCACGAGAGGGTCATTTTGCCCCACAAACGACGACCCCACTCACCCCACTAAGCTGTTCTCAGCTCTGATGGACTGCTGATGAGTCCGTCTGTGCCGGGCACAGCATCTCTCCTCTTTACAAGCATGTCCGAGTCTAGCCCGTCTCGTCAACGAAAATTAGGTGGCCCATTCAGGTTAATGCCATGCACGCCTACTGGCAGCCGCGTACGCCCATTCACGCCTTTTGACGTAGGAGTCAACATCGTACGTTTGCTTTACTTGCTGCTTGTGTTCGTAACTAAGGAATTGTTTATGTCACAAAACCGTGTTTGCACGTAAAGAAGCTTCCATTGACGGAAATCAAAATAGTGCCGCCACTACAACTGCCCAGTTAAATCTCACTGACGCTGGAGTCAGCTGGTGAACAATTATTCATAGCGCTGGGTTACCTGACTCAGCAGGTAGCTTTACAGAACTGGCTGAATTACATCGCTTCAGTAGCGTTCCGTTCAATGCACAGACTCCTAAGCTACACGTGGAGTAATCAGCCACCTGTTATTGAGTAACTAGTAAGCACGTTAAAAATTTCCCGTGTTTTTTACTGGATTTTTTCTTTTGATTTGCCAGTGGACGCAGGCTTTCCGAAGGAGCGTCCACATTGAAGGGGAAGAACGCTAATAACGGAAACAATGGCGTATTTTATGGTAATCCTGTGCCTTTAATATCAACAGTAGAAAGCTTACAATACACGTATGCCAGTTCGATTGATAAGTCAATACTTAGCCTAGGACACGTAACCACTTTATTTCAGCTTCTTAGTAATGCCTCATTTCCAATAAATTTCCCCCTTCTACAGGGTGTCAACGCCAAGTGTAGACAACTTTTCAATGTTTTTTATTTACTTCCAAATATTCTTAAATTCCTATTTCTTTACGGATCCTATATATATGATGTGTGCAGTTAAAGTGCATACTAACGCAACTTGGTAAAACTTATTAATCTAGCTGAATGAGTGACGAAAGTGCCCTGATTGCCAGTCTTCTTAAGAAAGGCAAGACTCCTGCTCAGCTATTCAAGATGTTAAAACCACTCGTGAGCAGATCTGGAGTGTATAAAGTGATAAAACGCTTCAAATATACCGGGAGTCACATGCCAAAGGCGAGAAGAACTCCACCACGACCGGTGAGGACTAAAAAATTGATTAATACCATCAGAGAAAACAAAGAACTAGGATAGGAATGAGCAGAGCAGTCTAACCACAGAACTAAGATAGGAATGAGCAGAGCAGTCTAACCACAGAACTAGGATAGGAATGAGCAGAGCAGTCTAACTAGAGAACTAGGATAGGAATGAGCAGAGCAGTCTAACCACAGAACTACGATAGGAATGAGCAGAGCAGTCTAACCACAGAACTACGATAGGAATGAGCAGAGCAGTCTAACCACAGAACTAGGTACAACATTTCAACCATAAATTTCCATCTCAGTAGATGTTTAGCGGACAGCAAAAAGACTTATTGCAAGAACTTATTCTTTATAAATCATTCCTTCTTCTTTTTATGTATTAGGGTTTTATTGATTAAGCCAGAAGTACTACTGGAAATAAGCATCCTAACGAAGCTTCATCATTCTCGGAGAACGCGTTATTCTACAGCAGTGTTTCTCAAAGCTTTTTCAATCACCACCCCCCTTAGGACACTTTGATTTCCACCGCCCCCTAATGATTATATTACTGCATATTATACAGTAATATACGCCCCCCATTCAAGGTGTACCCTCCTACCGCCCCCTTGCATTTCCTCAACGCTCAGGACACCCAGTAATAATACAGACCACTTTGAGAAACACTGTAATTTACAGCAAGCACCGCACACAGTAAGGGGATGAATACTTCAACAGTAAAACCTTCTGGTAAGTAATCAATTCACGAGAACATGCACACGTCATACCTGTGCAATCATCTTTGAGTTATTAAAATTATATGAATATATGACCTTCTAAACGAAATTACATTTCTAAACCCTTTCGGTATATTCATATGGGTAATCTTTTCAAACCCATAACAAACTAACCTATCCTAACCTAGCCTTAAAGAACTAATGAATAAGATAAAGTATAAGACACTTCAAATCTAATATTATGTCACATATTAGGTAAGAACTTGATTGAAATTTAACTATTTTATTATTGATGAGAAACTCAAGAGCAATTCAATATCGAAGACATTCGTGAGACTGCGTTTGTAGGCACTCCATGCACTGACTCAGGGATAACAAATGTTTTTTATTAATATCCAGTCAAAGAACTTTAATTCACATCAGTTCAATTATGAAGGATCCCAATGTAAAATCATTTTAGAGACTTGAGAAGGAAAATTTCCCAAATTTCTAAATCAAACATAATGTATCAGTAACTGGTAGAAATTAATTTTTAACCCTGGTAGTTGGAATTATATATTCAAAAATATCTTTCAAAAATGTTATCAAAATTTCATTATAAAAATGTTTTTCTGACATACAGTCACCTAACTTGCTATTATAGTAGGCATAACTGTAACTTCAGTTGACGGTATTGCACCGCACAACATGCAAACATCAAACAATGGTTCGTCAAAACCTGGAATTCAGCAAATTGCGTGGCTCCCAGCCTCATTTAATAACATGGTAAATCTCATTATAGTAAAGATTTTAAATTTAAATTAAATTCAACAATAATAAGCAATCTCATACACATACCTGTAACGGTGGTCTCGATCCTATTGGTGAAGACGAGGCGTGCTGAGGTGATGATACTAAAAGTATTATGTATGGTTTTCAGTTTAGTTATAATCATGTTTTCAATCGATATCATTGCTAGAAAAATAGATTTTTCATAACCCATTACACTGCACAAAAAAATCAAAATCCCTTTTCAAGTTTTAACAACATATGTCTGCTTCTACTTTTCTCATTAATATGTTTAAATAGCTCAACAGTTCCTGAAATGATACTGTATATTACTATAATTTTTCATTTTTAGAGTTACAACGCTTACACCACACCACCTACGCAGATACGTCCCCGCATACCTTCCCGTAGAAGGCATACACTTATCCGTTAATTTGATTGCAACCGAAGGTGTGCTGCATTGCGTACAGCAATGGCAGACGTGAGACCAGTGATATCTATACTATTAACTGCATCAAACTTTTATTTAAAGTAAATTTCCTCTAATCAACAAATTTTTCTCCTGCTTTGATCAAATGGAGAATTTAGTAGACATACATTGAAACAGATACGACTGATTTTTTCTGTAATTTACTGCTAATTGCAAATTGTCTTGTTATAAGATTTCTAAAATCGTACGTATGGTATGGAAATTTCAGGGAAGACTACAACTTCTATGGTTCAGCTGCTGCCAGTGTATTTGGTACTTGTGAAATAAATATATTAATTAAATATTTCATAGTTAAGAACCTTCCTGCATAGCGCACGTAGCTCGGGCTTGCCAACGCACGGGGCAGCTGAAGAAAAAATACACCACGGCCCAGAAACGCCAGTAGACGAAGTGTGTGCCTCAATGAATAATTTATATAATAAACAATTTTTCCAATAAATAACAAAATAGAAAATTTTAACAGTACTGGAATAAAAATTTAAGTAGTTTTTAATCCCAAAGCTCATTAAATTTGCCTAGGAAGGCCACTTGCTCATGACATACGTTTTTATGTGTTTAATGCTCTCACAAATAATTTTATAAATATTTCTATACTATACTGTGCTCTAAACTGTTTCTTAACTTTATTCTTTGTTGTTTTAACATACGGAGTAAAATTTAACTGTGCATGACCAATCTATATTTCGTACCGAATATATTAAAATAACTTCACAGTATTTTGTATTAAAATTAATAGCTGCAGATTTATTGCTATCAACAATGCTTTAATCTAATTACAATGATTTATCTTCTTTTTTAACATTAGACGAATATTTCTTTCTTATATTGAATTATAACGAATTTTTAAAAAAACTCTATAGATAGATATTCATGTTTTTAGTGAAAAAAATGAACTTAAAATTTATATTCGAGTTAAAACTTGTTTTATAGTACTGAACTGACTCAAAATTTTGAATTTATTTCATTATAAAGCTAATTTTATAACGTTTTATACAAGTCTCATATTTTGCATATTTTTAATTTGTTCAACTTGTCCTCGCAACTGCTCGATAACAAGTTGAACCGTTACCTTAGCCGGCTAGCGAGCGCACTACTGCTGAGTGCTGAAGTACGGGTGATTGGAATTTTGGGTTACTGCCAATTTAACTAAAAAATTATTAGCGTGGAAAGATAGCATTTGAAAAAATTAAGTTCATGGTAAAAAGTGTTTCTGACAAGGTTTAATTTTTGATCGTTGCAAAGATTTGTATCAATTCAATCTGGAAATAAATCTTTTTATTTGGGATCGAAGTAATTCAACTACCATGATTGGTTCAACTCTCATTCGTTACTAATTCAAGTATTATTACAACAACAAAATTAAGCAGTATTAAATTTGAAAAATGAATATTTACTCAATTGACATGTTTAAATGTTTGCCTGTTGGTAATTTATATTGTGTAGGTGTAAGCACAAAGGGTTCAGCTAGAGCTGGACCTCAAGACTAGGGCAAGAGTGACTCTAAACAAACAAACAAACAACTTTATTTCCAATCAAGTACATAGACATCAGTACATTGGTTTTTTCAAATTCTTAAGGTTAACATTCTTAGAGTAAGGATGATGGTGAGCTCCATGCGACGATCCTGGGATGTGTCCATGGGCGGGGAGTTGAGGGCTTACCTCTAAGTGCGAGCTCACGGCGCGAAACAAGAAACAGCTCCTATTCATGGCCGGGTTTCGAACCCGCGGTCTTTCTGCCCGAAGCAGAGACCTGATACCTAACACAGGCCGCAGACCACTCGACCACGGTGGCTGCTAGTACATAGGTGATGAAACTCTGTGATGCCACCCTCTTGTACACTGGTCTTAAAATAAAATATACCTAGATAATGTTCATCAGTTATTGAACAAAAGGAAAATGTGTATAAAAAATTGTACATTGAGATGAGAGAACAATTTAACAAGCAAAAATCAGTAGAAAAACTTATTACAGTTAAAAGCAATATAGAATTAATTTACTTTTATTTTTTCAAGCAAGATGTTTGTTTGGGCATGCTCTCCACCTGCTCAAAGCATTGTGAGGGAGAAATGTTATTTCACTCATTACCCAGGACTTACCATAGCATAAAAGTGTATGGCAAAGCTGACTGTGCACTTCGGTACTACAACGGTATCTTTATTTTCCCTCTTGCTCTCTGTGCTGAATGTATCTGAACAGTGTTTGTGCATTAGAATATTTTTCATAATTAAATTTTGAAATATTTCCACATGTGAGGTGTTAGGTGTTGTACACATTGAGTTCCATGGTAGGCCTTCACTCTCTTAAATTTTTAGTATTGGCATTTTGCATTAAAGTGATGAAAGGCAGAGCTCAGATTCAGTAGTATATGTGAAGGATGTAACTGTTTAGGAGTATTATTAGCTTTGTTACCTTACCAAAGTAGTTTGTTTTCTTAAAAACAAAGTTTTTCGTTCATGTGATCTCTTTCACGAGTTGTTACACACAGTGTTAATGATAACTTTTGGTATAAAAAACTGCCTGTTCAAGATTATTGTTACACCCTAGGCTTAGCATTTCTTTATTATGTTCATAACTGCTTATTCAAAATTATATTTTTCAGATCAATGCTTCAGTTTTGTCTTCAGCAACACCTGATCCATTTCTGAACTTTGTGTAATTATTTAGCTTAATGTGCATAGAATTTCCTTTTATTTTGTTCCATGAAGATGAAATTTGTGATAAAAGTTTTGAGGTTGTGAGGGTACATTTTTTGAACTGAAAAATACCAGAGGTTTGACCTATTGCACTAATTGATAGTTATTGATCAACAGTTTGGCTTAATTGACTGACACTGGGTCCAGCCAGAGGTCCAGAGGGGTAAGGTGGGTGGGGGTGTTGGGGCAGCTGAAGAGGTGGCTGGTGGTCTGGTCTGTGGTGCCACAGGCAAGACATGTGGGGATTTGGAGTCATGCAAGGGGGTGACTGAGATGAGTGAAAGTGAGAGGAATAAATTAGTGTTTGATTGCTGGAAGTGTATGATGGATGAAGAGGTGAAGATGGCTGATGTAAACACAAAGATGGAGGAGGAGATTGAGAGGCTGAAGGCAAAGGCTGTGTCTCTCAAGAGAGAGTTGGAGATGAAAGAAAAAGATGCAAGGAGTAAAAGGAAGGTGAATGGTGATGTAAATGATGGTGCCAGGCATGTAAGTGAAGGAGATGAATGGAGTAAATGAAAACATGAATGGTCTCTGGACAAAAGTGAATGGAAAGAGGATAATTGAGATGAATAGAATAAATGACAAGGATGAACAGAATAGAGTAAATCAGAAAATGAATGGTTCTTGGATAAAAGTGGGTGGAAGGAAGATAAATGAGATGCATGTGAAAAAAGGTGAGCCCAATAGAAAGAGGAGAATCCAAGGTAGAGTGAGACCAGTGATAAAAATATGTGGAGATAGCATGGTGAAGAATGTTGGTGGGTCTGTAAGTATGACTGGAAGTGGTGGATGTACAAGTTTGAGAGGGCAAGAAGTGAAAGAAAATTGTGTGTTTGCTGAAAAGGTGATTGATGACATGGATGAAGGCATGGTGATAGTACAAAAGGTGGAAATTTCTCATTTGAGAATGGAAGTGAAGCAATACTGAATGTGACTATGAAAGTGGTTGAAAGAGCACAAAAGAAGAATGTGAGAGTGGGTGTCATGAGTGTATTGAGAAGACCGGCTTGTAATGAGGAGTATTAACGATTGCGCTAGGAGGTGAATAAAGATTTGCATGAGTAGATACATGTTATGAAAGCAGAGAGTGTACTGATCAAGACTGGGTGTTTCTTGGAAGATGGAGTCCACCTTTCGCAAGAAGGGGAGACAAAGCTCTCCCAGAGATTCATTCGCTGGATCAAGGACACCCATCTCCTCATGGAAGGTAGAATGGACTGAAAGAAAGTAGATAAATGTACTGAAAATGTTTTAAAGTTTGGATGCATAAATGTGTGTGGATAGAAGGTAAGAAAGTTTGATGACCTGGCAGAAGAATTTGAGAAGGGAAGACTAGACTGTGTAGGTGTAGTAGAGACTCAAATGCAAGATAGGGTGAGGTTGGTGTGTAAAGAAAGTATCAAATGATAGGTAAAGGTTGTGTTAAGTGGCAGAAGAAGGGTGGAGGAGTAGGACTGATTGTGAAGAATGCTTTAAATTGGAAATTGAAAGAAATTTGTGTTGGACATGAACACGAGAATGAAGATATTTTGGTAATGAGATGTGAAAAAGTGCAAGCAAATGAATGCATCATTCTAGTTGTGTGTTACATGACAACTATGGGACCACTATCACAGGAAGAGAATGTGAAGAAGTATCCCATACTGGAAAAAGTAGTGCAAGAATTTAGCAGGTTCCCAGTTATTGTAATGGGAGACATGAATGGCCATGTTGTTATACTTGGTGAGAAGGTAAATGAAAATGGGGATAAATTGATTTCTGTAAAGGAAATGAGTTTGATAATTTGAATGTCACAATAGGGAATGGTTTGCATACATATAGAGTAAGGAATGGAAAACAGCAATTCACTATGTGTTAGCGAATCATGAAGCAAGACAGCATGTCATAGAAATGAATGTGGATGAAAATGAATTTGATATCAGTACTGATCTTTGAATGCTTGTTCTTAAGTACAAATGGTATGGAAAATAGGTTATGCANCCGCCCCCTAATGATTATATTACTGCATATTATACAGTAATGTACGCCCCCCATTCAAGGTGTACCCTCCTACCGCCCCCTTGCATTTCCTCAACGCTCAGGACACCCAGTAATAATACAGACCACTTTGAGAAACACTGTAATTTACAGCAAGCACCGCACACAGTAAGGGGATGAATACTTCAACAGTAAAACCTTCTGGTGAGTAATCAATTCACGAGAACATGCACACGTCATACCTGTGCAATCATCTTTGAGTTATTAAAATTATACGAATATAAGACCTAAACGAAACTGCATTTCTAAACCCTTTCGGTATATTCATAAGGGTAATCTTTTCAAACCCATAACAAACTAACCAATCCTAACCAAGCCTTAAAGAACAAATGAATAAGATAAAGTGTAAGACGCTTCAAATCTAATATTATGTCACATATTAGGTAAGAACTTGATTGAAATTTAACTATTTTTTTATTGATGAGAAACTCAAGAGCAATTCAATATCGAAGACATTCGTGAGACTGCGTTTGTAGGCCCTCCATGCACTGACTCAGGGATAACAAATGTTTTTTATTAATTTGCAGTCTCAGAACTTTAATTCACATCAGTTCAATTATGAAGGATCCCTATGTAAAATCATTTTAGAGACTTGAGAAGGAAAATTTCCCAAATTTCTAAATCAAACATAATGTATCAGTAACTGGTAGAAATTGATTTTTAACCCTGGTAGTTGGAATTATATATTCAAAAACATATTTCAAAAACGTTATCAAAATTTCATTATAAAAATGTTTTTCCGATGTACAGTCACCTAACTTGCTAGTAGGCATAACTGTAACTTCAGCTGACGGTATTGCACCGCACAACATGCAAACATCAAACAATGGTTCGTCAAAACCTGGAATTCAGCAAATTGCGTGGCTCCCAGCCTCATTTAATGACATGATAAATTTCATTATAGTAAAGATTTTAAATTAAAATTAAATTAACAATAATAAGCAATCTCATACACATACCTGTAACGGTGCTCTCGATCCTATTGGTGAAGACGAGGCGTGTTGAAGTGATGATGCTACAAGTATTATGTATGGTTTTCAGTTTAGTTATAATCATGTTTTCAATCGATACCATTGCTAGAAAAATAGATTTTTCATGACCCATTACACTGCACAAAAAAATCAAAATCCCTTTTCAAGTTTTAACAACATATGTCTGCTTCTACTTTTCTGATTAATATGTTTAAATAGCTCAACAGTTTCTGAAATGATACTGTATATTACTGTAATTTTTCATTTTTAGAGTTACAACGCTTACACCACCTACGCAGGTACGTCCCCGCATACCTTCCCGTTGAAGGCATACACTTATCCGTTAATTTGATTGCAACCGAAGGTGTGCTGCATTGCGTACAGCAATGAAAGACGTGAGACCAGTGATATCTATACTATTAACTGCATCAAACTTTTATTTATAGTAAATTTCCTCTAATCAACAAATTTTTCTCCTGCTTTGATCAAATTGAGAATTTAGTAGACATACATTAAAACAGAGACGACTGAATTTTTCTGTAATTTACTGCTAATTGCAAATTGTCTTGTTATAAAATTTCTAAAATCGTACGAATGGTATGGAAATTTCAGGGAAGACTACAACTTCTATGGTTCAGCTGCTGCCAGTGTATTTGGTACTTGTGAAATAAATATATTA